>VKOC01017261.1:0-99457 GCA_009364415.1 Spea multiplicata
CATATTAACTCATGCTCTCCTTCATTCAGACAATTCATCCACATTCAGACAATTCATCCACATATTAACTCATGCTTTCCCTCATTCAGACAATCCACATATTAACACATGCTCTCCATCATTGAGACATTAATGCATACTCTCACTCATTCACACAATGCATCCACACATTAATTCATACTCACTCATTAACACTTTACTTATTTCAATATTCTTACTACCCTCGTTCTATGTACCCCCTCTCCCTCCCTTATCACTTTCTACCCCTTCTCCCTCCTTTATCTCTTTCTACCCCTTCTCCCTCCCTTATCACTTTCTACCCCTTCTCCCTCCCTTATCACTTTCTACCCCTTCTGCTTCCCTTATCACTTTCTAACCCCTCTCCATCCTCTTTCCCTACTGACCTCATTTATTTCACTCACCTTTAAGTCCTGCGGCGGGAGAACGAGGCTTCTGTCTTCCTTCTCTGCCGCGGCCCGCTCGCTGCTTCACTGCTGAGTGCCGGATATGACGTCATATACCAGCGCTCAGTATGAGACGTCGGCACCGCGGCTGAGGTAGAGGCCTCGTGGAGGAGACTGAGGGGGGCAGAGCGGTTGCTAGGCGCCCCTCTCTCTCCTCCGCATCCAAAAAAAAAAAAAACATTAAAGGCTGCCAGGACTTAAAGTCCCATTGCGGGACTGTCCTGAGCAATCCGCTGGGTGGTTCCAAATTCGGCAGGGGGGCAACAGGGAGGGCAAGGAATAACCTAGGGGGGCAATTGCCCCCCTTGCCTCCCTGTAGCGACGCCACTGATGGTAAGGTATGTTTTTTTGCTGATGACACAAAAAGTTGCAACAGGGAGAAGCCAGATGGCAAATGATTTAGGAAAACTGGAAAAATGGTCAGAGCTGTGACAGCTGATATTGAATGTGGATAAGTGCAAAGTAATGCACCTAGGGCATAAAAACCCAAGGACAGAGTATAGAATATTTGATACTGTCCTAACCTCATCATGTAAGGAATGGGATTTAGGGGTGATTATTTCACAGGATTTAACAATAGGTAGACAATTGCTGCAGTGCTGCTGTTGCTGGTGGTCCTGCAGTGCAAAATCGAGTCTGGATCTCTTCCTAAACTTTGAGATGTTGCTGCTGTGAGTGAAAGGTGAGTCCACAAGGTGTCAGAGACCTCCTCCTTTGGAAACGCCCCCAAATGTAATTTCTGACTCAAAAAAGACCTCCTGATTGTGTCTAAACTGAAAGGCCAGGAAATGAAATTCGTTACCTGAAAACGAATGCATAAAAACTAAATGAAAATTTTGCTTGCTGTGCACAAATATTACTATTATAGAACTGATGTAGATGCATTTATTTACTTCTTAAATAATAATTTTATCTGAATTTAGTTTAGCCCTACGTAATGAAAATAGAGTATGCAATGTTATGTCAGTAATCATAACTCACAATGGTTTAGGGCTGTGTTTTTGTATACTCATAAATTACCTATGTTAAAATAGATGGCCAAGCAATCATGATGAATACAAAATATGGATTATTTATGTGTAAGGAGGTAATCCTTACAAGTAAATAATCCAAAATTTGTATTTATCATGTTTGCTTGGTCATCCAATTTAACATCAGTAGTTTTATAAGAACAATGTTATTGTTGTCTCTTTTAAAATACATGGCTTTAGCAATATTATACTTTGTATATTTTCCAATTCTGGGGGAAAAAAGATATTATTAGCCAAATTGTACCTATAACTTAATGTCTGCTATGCACAGTGGGCTATCGGTTTTTGAAGAGGCATAATTAGGAACAATTATACCGTATTAGACCTTCAACATAGACAACCAATGTTCAGTATGACCTGTCAAGTAACTCAGTGCAAAGGTTAGATAATAGTTTACCAACCTTTAAATGTCAATGTTCATTCTTCATGAATGATTTCAGAGTTTTGAACATTAAAAAGAGTGTAAAATATGGGATATAGCAGAATATCAATTCGGTCTTGTTGAAAATGCTAGATGCTACATGTTATTTGTTCAGCCAAGCTACAAAACAATAAGAGCTCACAATGGGATTTTGCAAGAGTGGTAATTGTGAAGTTCCTTTTAGCGTGGGTATGAGTAATTTTATATTTGCTGCCTACACTTTTAGATGTATAACAAAATGCAGGAGCTGGTTTAAAGCAAAATAACACACGCTGAAAAAAAGGAGAAAGAAAGGACAGAATAACATATTATGAATGCAGCTTTCAGCAAAGACATTTCTGAAAAGGTTATTTTCTTGGAACAGCTTAGAGACAATAGTTATACTTTAAAAAGTCAAGACTGATAATGTACTGTAATAGTTATTTAACCAAGATTACTCGTGCCACTGGCTTTTAGTGCGTTGCTTTGTGTTATTCATTTACAAGCATTTAAACCGTGATTATGTGATGTTTATCACACAGAAGTCCACCTTACTGTATCAATTACATACTGCATTTGAAAGTCTTTGGGAGTAGTAATGACAATTAAACACAGTGAATATAAACTCAATCCACATTGTCCAAAATAGATATAACTGGACAACAACAGTTGTTCCATTCTATGCACCGTATGTGCAAGCAAAGGGTTACAATGCTACACCACTTGTCTAATAATCGTCAGCATTCCTGCAAGCAAATTGTATTACCCTTTGTGATTTCCACAGGGGGTTGATTGGACCAGTGCCTGATTTTTTTTAATATACACCAATGAACACATATAGAAACTTGCCCTGAATAATCTCTGCAAAGCAATAAGAAAAAGACAATATTGTGAGAATCAAAATTTTGTTTGGTTGTTATTGTGTGTGTTGAGACAACACAGTTTTGTGATTGTCATTTCACAGGATGCACAATTCTACTTACGTCTTTGTTATGCAAATTAAATTTGGATAAAAAAATGTTGGATACAATTTTTGTGGAGATATAGTCCCTTAAAAGAAAGTTGGTTGAAAAAGAACTGTTTTAATAGATATAGCTATATACAGTAATTAATAGACTTGGGCCCCGGCCAACTCTTCGTGTTCATCTTCGTGTGGGAAAAAATCTTCATATTCCATGAATATTCGCCCGCTCCTGTGTTATGTCCGGGCGACTATTTGTGTACATTCTTTGTGTTACGCACGATGCAACAGCTTTGGCGTCATTTTAAATGTCCGTACAAGAAACTCTATTGACCAACAGAGTTGCTCCATCAGGAGCAAAAGGGCTGTATGAGTGAGCCTGCAGGGGCCCCCTCTGGCATCAACAGAGGAGCATGAGAGTGAATGAGTGTGCAAGTGAAAGAACCAACAAAAGCTCTTTGCTTTGTTTTCGATTGTTTCATAGGGGGTCCCTCTACTTTTTGGGAAATTCATGTGAATTGCAGGGACATGCACATTTTGTTAAAATAGCAAATTGTATAAATCCGAATGTACAAGTCTACTGATTATCTCTAGAAGGTCACCAGAAATATCCACTCGCCACCATGGTTAGTGTTTCCAAGAAGAAATATGTAGAGTGGGTCATCACAAAGGCCTCATATCCAGAGATGGCAAGATACTACTGAACATCTTCAGCAAGTACTAGTGAAGAGTTCCATTTTTTGTCATGTGATAACCTAAATTATTTGACAGACTTTAATAAAGTTATCCAGATGCCTTGTCTACTTTTAAAAAGTCCCTGGGTCTACATTTTAGATTCTACATACTGTAGAATTTAAAATGAAGTACAGTTCTGTTTCTGTTCAATAATAACTATTATATAAACTTTGCAATAATAATAGACTATTGTCAGGGTCCATCCTGCCAGCCTGGACCATGCAATAACTATTTGAATTCTTGTCTACCTGCAGCCACTAGTGGCCACCTTTCCCTTTCAGGAGCACCCCTATCCAATTACTTGGGACAGCTGAGCCTCGTTACCTGAGTTAGCCCTGCCCTTTATATACCTGCTCTGCCGTTCAGTCTGGGCTTTTGCATTTGTTTGACTTGGGCCCCTTTCAGTCTGCTTGCAGCTAAATATCCATTTACTTGTTTTGATTTCCTGTGTATGACCTTGGCCACATTTTCAACCCTGATTTGTGTCCCAGAATTACCTACCTTCCAAGCTGTGTGTCCTGCCAGTGGGCTTCCTGCCGTGTGCCCTGCCAGTGGGATTCCTGTTGTTTACCCTGCCAGTTCCAGGCCTGTCCGGCAAGACTTCCCAGTCCATGTGTTACGATTAACTGTATCCTGTTTATGCTTTATTCCACTGTATGCACCAGTCCTGTTCATGATCAGCCAGCTTTCATCAATACAATCTATTCTTGTATACCAGCCTGGTGTGAGACTGTTATCTTTAGTCTGTACTTTCCTGTCTGACAGACAGAGCCTCAGATATCCCCTGCAATTGGGCTCCTAACCAACTTGCTGGCCCGGGTCCTGACAACTATATCTTAATTTTCTCTTATGCTTAATGAAGGAAGCCTAACGAGACTGATGAAACATGTTGAGAAAGACACAAGATCGGAAACTTCACAGCTTTTAACGGATTACTTTGGACTTTCACATACAAACTTTGATGCACAGCTTTCCATGTTGTGCCATTGCTAACTGTAAGTGTATCCTGATTTCTCACATCATCTTATCCAAAATACTGCACCATTGTAGTTTGTTTATCTTGCAGATTTTAAGAAGCCATTAAAAGGAATTTTTATCTGAATGGCCCGATTTATCATGCCTGTTTGTGGGTGAATTTTACACCACATATATTAACACACCGGCTCAATTATATTGCACCATTATTGTTTTTTTTATTTTTTCCCTTATGTACACACGCTCCAATGGTTCGTTGATTAGGATTTACACCCTGAGGAGGAGTGTTCTTGGTAGCTGCAGTCATTTGGGTAGTATTCTATACAATATATTTTTTATATATTTATTCACTTTATCATGTGGAATTTAGGTTTCTTTTTTTATTCACCTTTCTATCAAAGCCAGCATTAACTTTTTCAGAAATATTATCTACAGTAGCTCAGTAGTCTGTTGGATTTGTTCACATGGACAAGCCTCCCCACATACATCAATGCCCATCTTGGCCGCCCATGACTGATTTTCTTTCCTTGGACCACTTTTGAAAGGTACTCACCATTGTGGACTGGGAACACTCCACAAGAGCTGCTGTTTTGGAGATGCTCTGACATCTAGCCCTCACAATTTGGCTCTTCTAAAAGTCGCTCAGATCTTTAAGCTTACCCTTCTAACACATCAACTTTCAGCACAAAATGTTCACTTGCTGCCTAATATATCCCACCCACTGACAGGTGAAATGATAACAAGATTATCAGTGTTCACTTCAGTTGTCAGTGGCCATAATGTTATGGCTGATTGGTGTAAATTGTTATGGTAAATGTTCATGGTTTATAAATGCATTGATAATACTATTTAAATGAAGATTGCTCCATGAGTGGTGTGTGGGTCATGGGTACCTGCCCCCTCTGACCTGTCTGATACAGTCTAATGTCTGACATTTTAGGAATGATGTGACTGTGTGTGCTGAGAGCCATTTAATGGTTTTAGACACATTAACTGTTTGAAGACAGGTCTGTTCGATATGGGTTTTCCCAGAAAAGCAAATGAAACAGATCTATCTGCCTAAACCTTTCAGAATACCATATAGGATTACTCCTAAGGCTGCCAGTCAAACCTGACTCCTACAAATTGTACAAGCTTCAGGCCAGCTCTTTACACGTGCTTCCCAGCATTAAGTCCAACGTAAACACTGCTATTGTATGAATTCTACATACAATCACCCTGCATTTGTCAAATTATCCTTCAGCACTCAGGAGTTATAGCTGTCAAGATTTAATGGCCGATCTGGAAATCCTATTTCAATGTCCCTTATCCCTTAGCTCCAGGGTCAAGTTTACAGCTTGCCTGGTCTTATAACCATCTGCAAATTTGTGACTGTTGCTGTCTTGTTAGCATGGTTGTCAGTGGTCCACAGTATTTATTTTGTTTGGGATCCCAATTTTAGTTACATGATTTTTCAATGTCCTAGGGACATGTAGCAAAGCACAACAACATCTCATTTAGGGAGGTCAGCTAACAGTGTCACGCAGTCTTGACATAAATCAGTTCTGCAGGCAAGATCCATTTCCTATGGGAGATTACCAAACAGTACATTTTAAACAAGGTACCTTTTAATATCCTTCACTGTATGTTATAAATGACTCCGGCAACTTTGGTTTATTCACACTACACCAAATTTTGGTTATTTTGTATAGCTACAGACACTCCATAAACATTACAATACAATGTAAGAATTAAATCTATGAGTCTACAGATGATGTTAAAATACTTTATTTTCCAAGTTAAATAGCTAAAGTTTACAGTTTCAATTTGATTCTCAGTTTGTTCCCCCTCTATCACTTATTTCCCAATTGTAAAGGGTGAATAATTATGGGCTGTCATTTGGTATGCGCTGATACCAAAATGCTCAGTTCCTTCTCTCACACTTACATGTTCATTGTAATTATACAGAAGCTTTGCTTTGTGTGTCTGCTCTGTAATCAGAAAAAGAGAATGTTCTTTGGGTTACGTAACTTGCCAAAAGAGGGATATTTACAATTCTGCTACTAGGCCTGATACATTCGCAAGTTAAAAATAACAAATACATCTATATAAAATAATCCAGTGTAAGGTAAGTGTAAGCTGTTTAAAAAGTTTTCTCCTATATCTAACTGTGGACTCCCAAGTTTAAAAATGTTCCAACCCAAGGCACTCAAAAGGGTTAAACATGAACATGTTTAATTCATGGTTATATAAATGAGGACAGGGAAGAACCTGCTGGTGAAACTAGTCGATCCAGTTATTAAGATATGATAACTGCTATACATGACAATTATGTACCTGTCCGGGCCTTCTTGATAGCCTCTGCTATATTTTATGTATCCTACTAGAACATGGTATTATATTATCCTATATTAAGTTCAGAACAGTACATGGCATACTCTTTTAGTTATATCCATGTTTTTACCAAAGCAACATGAAATGTATATTACGCAAAAATAGCATATTACAGAGCACTATAAAATTCCATCTATGTTATTTTGATGAACAAACATTCTCTTCACACCTTGCTTGAAGGGACACAACAGTCATCATTTGTGCTTTAATGTATTGGATGGCTGCAGAGTAGAGTGAGGGGCACCGACCGGTTGCTGAAAACGTATTCTTGAGCGACCGCTTGGTGCACCTATTTCTCCTCCATGTCAAAAAAAAAGGATGGTGTTTCATTTACGTGACAATGTATTTTTCCGGATTGAGGCTGCCCGGGAGCTGGGACTTAAAGTACCATTGCGGGACTGTCCCGGGCAGTCCGGGACATGTGGTCACCCTACGCAGGGCACTTGGGCAACTGCCCAGTGTGCCCATACATTTAGATGAGGGTTCCAATTTGGGGGGCAAAATGTAGTGACGCCTATGGCCTCTATTTTCACAGTCTACTTGTATGTACCTCTTCTAGACATAAGTTGTACAACTACTTGCAAAATTAAATATTCTTTTAACCCTTTGACTGCCGGAGTAGATGCATTTTCTCCTAAATTAGACCAAGCCAATTTTTTGTATTTTTGCTATAGTTACATTTATGTTACAATCTTACGAACAGCATACACTTTACCTAGGGAAACCTATTTATGTTTTCAGGTCACGTTAAACCTTTCATAGACACTTTGTTTAGACTACACCATGCATCCCATAACAAAAATTAGTGGTAAAACTCAAAAAAAATAAAAACATATTTTCTCTATAAGTTTCCCATCACTCTCATAAATACTATGGAGTGTAAAGTGTCATGGGCCAAAGCTCATCAGATGATATTTTTCTTTATTTATTTATTTTATATAAATGTAAAAAATTGTTTATTGTCATTGTTTATATATTTCTGGAACACCAGTTATTCTTTGAAGTATTAGTTCTATGGTAGCAGCAGCCATATTGGTGGCATGCTCAACAGACCCGACCCCTGCCTAAAGGAAGCAATTTTTTCACTTTAATATACCCAGACAAACATTTAGACTAACCATTTAGGATACTTCTTTTTTTCAAAATCCAATGTTTATTTGAGTTTTCAAATTTTTATAATAAGGGGGGAAAGGGTACAGAAAGGAAGGAGGGAGGGGGGAGGAATAAAAACAAGGGAAACAGCGCAAAAAAGCCAAAATGACATGGCAGTAAGGCAAACGGCATCACACACAAATACGCGATACATGGAAATGCAAAGGCGTACAGATAAAATAATGCCCTGGAGAGCACAATGGATACATTGAGGATACAAGCAATAGTAGGCATGGACCAGAGACAACGCGTGAATGAGAAACAATCAAGGCACCTACTGAGAACGGCCCCCCACATACAAAAGCCAGTGAAACCAAGTAGCAGTGTAGGCGTCCCTTTGTTTTAGAGACGAAGCCGAGAGGTCCTCGATCACCCTGATCTCCTCCACCTTAGAGATCCACTCCTGCAAAGACGGAGGACGATCCGACTTCCAATGCAAAGGAATAAGGCATCTCGCAGCATCGAGCAAATGCCGAACCACGGACTTTTTGAATTGGGAAACGGAAGGCGAAGTGTGGTGCAGGAGCATAGGAAAAGCCTGGAAGGGTGGGGGCGAATCGGAGAGCTCAGAGATGACGCGGTGGATCTCCCGCCAGAAAACCTGAATAACAGGGCAGGCCCACCAAATATGAAGCACGGAACCCACAGCCTCCCCACAACGACAGCACACGTCGGGAACAGTCGGGAACATAGCATGTAGTTTCGCGGGCGTGCGGTACCAAAGGGTCAGGATTTTATAGTTCGTCTCTTGCGTCTTGGTAGCCCTAGAACTCTGGTGGGTAAGGGTGAAAAGCTTAGACCAGTCTGCGTCCGTAAGTTGAATGTCACAGGAAGCTTCCCAAGAGCGACAGAAAGAAGGCGTCGTGTCAGAGAGCAGCGACAGCAGCAAGCCGTAAAGCAAGGAGATGGCCCCATTTAGGATACTTCTTAGCAATAATGTTCACCCTTGTGAAAGGCCAAAGATATGTTGATGTGGTAGAGAAAAAATAGTATCATCAGTTATTAGTAAAGACATAATTGGGTCAGATTATTTTAGTCTACAATTTCACGTAGCCTCCAGTGCATTTTACTACAGGTTGAGTATGCCTTATCTGAAAATCTCTTATCCGAAAGTATCCAGAATACAATATTTTTCTTTTATTAAGGGAATTTCAGATAAGGGATACTCAGGGCTAAGTGGGGACAGGAAAGAAGTGACCTTACCTATAGGTGGCTCCTTTTTGGCATCTCCCTGCTGTCCACTCTGTTGTTCAGGCTGGTCAAAGCATTTTGGATAAGAGATACTTTACCTGTACATGCAAATAGGTGTATGCATTATTTGAGTTATTATCATCTATCTCCTCCCTCAGCTGCCTGTACTGAAAGCAGGGAGCATACCGTAGTACATGTCTTGCACACGCTCTTTAGAACTTCCATTATAGCCAATGAACATAGCAGCAGCTAATCACACATGTGCTATCTCAACATGATTGGTTTACTAGCATTTATGTGATTTGGTTGTTGCATATTTGGCTAATATTTGGTTTATCTATGTGATATCAGCAAAACACATATAAATGTCTTCAGGACTGAGGATTTTTCCTAAAGTCAGAAGCTTTTTTGCCACTTTTACCATACCATAAAAATTATTTGCATGCTATTGAATGCACTATGGTCTAAAATGATTTCTTTAAGATAATATCATGCCTTTGGTAGTCAAAGTAATAGAAAATATTCTGCATTCTTCCAGTTCTGAGCGCTATACCTAACCATTGTCCAAGTCCCCATCTGACAATATTTTGTGCTTTGCAAATATAGATCACTTTTCAGTTTGGCTTCACAAAATTTAGTAGGTGGATTAAAGTTGCAATTTACATTCTTGTAATCTACTGAACATGGTTTTAAAAATATTTGTCAGCAGATGTCCCTAAATAGCTTTTGAATACACATCCCACAACTAGATACATGTAATTTGAGTAGGGCAGCAAAATATCACGATTACAACAAACTATGATCTATCAAATCACAGATATGTATAATAATATGACAATAACATACCGTAATACTTTTAAATAAATACAATACAGTCAGTTTGGTACACACAGAATAGAAAAGCTTTCATCCTAGACTAGAATCTTCATCTAGACTACAAGTTCTGTCTGATTCCTGTCTGAGACTTCTGTGTTGCTTGAGTGACTACAAAGCCATGAACAACATTTTCCACCCTTTTTGGAGAAGTCACAGAGACTTACAGACAAACATATTATCTTCTCCCCTGATGAATCTAATGTAGGTTATTTGGAGCAATTGTATACTTATCTCATTTAGCAGCAGGATAATTGTTTCTATGTTTAAAGAAATGTTCTTCTGACTGCTCCCTTTGTTACAAGCTGCTGATGGTTTCGGCTATGCTTTAAATGTGGGCCCATCTAATTTCAAATTGTATTTTTTACAAGGAAACTACTCTATAGACTTTATAAACTGTCCTTATGATATTGACAGCAGTTTTTTACTACCACAAAGCACTAGTACTCCCCAAATAACATAAAAAGCATTCATTTTAAAAATCTATCAAGGAGAATAAAGCAAGTTGTTTGCCTTTGCAGATGTACTTATGCTCTTGTTTATTGCTTTGTGGCTTAGTAGTTTTTTAATTCATATACTTATAATTTATTTGTATGTTAAGTAACTGCAAAGAAAATCACTGTGTAATGTGAACAGAAGGTATGAGTCCCAAGCGTTACCTACAACAGCAAAATGTAGAGGAGACATATTTTGCAAGCAGTAACATGGTAGAGAATAGAAAACCAATCATGAGTTTCACCCTAACACAACCTTGGGTTCTGATAACAATTAATTTATGGAAATATTTAAGCATTTAGACCATTTAGAAATGCTTAGAGATACCCCACATATGGGAGCTCTACATGATATCAGCAAACCATTTTTTATGTGTAAGCTAGGGGATTGATGACTTGCCCCCTTGGTGACTTGTATTATCTGTATGAGTTTTGCTTTTTTTATCTATTCAGGGGCATCTTCTGCAAAGTTTCTTGGTCTAGTCAAAAGTAAATATAACATGCATTGATAAAAAGGTCCTGTTCTTGACACCCAACTAAGTGGATGAATGTGCAGTGTGGTTTTGCCTACAGCATTTCCATTCCTTGGCCCACCATTGTTTTTCTTGTCTGCAGGTCAGAATTTTTCTTTTAGTTTTAAAGTTTTACTAGAATATTCTATCATAAAGTCCTCATGATTTTAATAAAATCAGTTGCTTTATCACAAAGACTATAAAGACCAAGAAACAGCACTAATAAATTATTTTAGCTGGACAAAAAAATATGCATATCCTAAAAGAATTGTTGGTTTCAATTTTTTCCGAGAATTAGATTGATTTGTAATGGCATTTGACACCACATTTTTGACTCATGATCGGGCAGAAGCCATGAGGCTTCTTCAGGATAACAGTCTCCAAGAGAGGCAATGTCCAACAATTTTACTTATGCAACATTTAAGGATTGCATGTTTTAAAATACTACACCAACACAAAACAACCTAAAAGGAGTACACTATTCCAGTCCATTAACACTGTAGTTATTTGCCCCTAACAGTATATTGCCAACATGAATCAGCATATACTATATAAATAAGAATAATCCCTATAACTCCCCCATGCATACAAAATATCGAGCCCCACTAAACACTGTATAAAATGTATAAATAATTATATAATACTGTATTAAAGATTTTGTTTGTAAGGGTCAGTGTCGCAATGTAACAGTAGTGTTCATTTGAGCACTTTAAATTTGGCTGCTGGTCAATCTTGCATTGATAAAACAACACTGCCACATGGTGGACTAATGTGTTATTGTTAGAATTGTTACTGTTAGAAAATATCCATTGTAATCAATGTGAATAAATATTTGCATATGAAAACGATATGCAAAAACGAGATAATACAGAATGTTTTGACTGTATTAAATTAATCTAAAAAGGTTCTCCTTGTATTACATATATATATTACATTTTCATTTTACTCTCACTGTCAAAATTAGTACAAATTCTTTATACTAGTATGTACCGTATTTGCTCGATTATAAGGCAAGGCTTTTTTCAGAGAAAATGCTCTGAAAAATACCCCTCGTCTTATGATCGGGGTCGCCTTATAATCAGACCTCAACTAGAGGTCTGACTATGAGACTAAGATCCAGATGCCCAGCAGCAGGGGACCTGGATCCTCCTGTCTGGCACTTACAGGTGCTTCTGACTCCCTGGTGTGTCGTTGGGGCAGCAGGTAGACGTCTATGCAATTCGCGTAGGCAACTCCCGCTGCAGCCGGAAGGAGGTGCCGTTAGCAGCGGGGGCACAGTGGCATTTAGAGGGTTAAAAGGCATATCATGGGGCAAAGTGGCATTTAGAGGGTTAAAAAGGCATATCATGGGGCAAAGTGGCGTATAGGGGATATACAGCATTTCTGGGGCAGAGTGGCAAGCCTGGGGGCAGATGTGCATAACTGGGGGGTCAGGTTGGAAAATAAAAGGAAATAAAACAAAAAAAAATTCTCAATCATAGCTTTTATTGAAAAAAATAGTTTAACATGAATTAACATTTATTAGTAAAACTTTTTTCCTATAGGGTCGTCTTATATTGAGGCTTTTTCTTTTTTTCCTAAATTAATATTCAGCTTTTGGGAGGTCGTCTTATAATCACGACCCCCCCAAATACGGTAATAAATTGGTGAAGAGAACCATTGCATTTGCTAAGTGCTATTTTTTTCTGTAGCCCAAATGTACTAAACGGTACATGAAAAAATATAGATCTCCAAATACTATATCTTATTATATCTCAGTACCTTCTTCTGGGCAGAACATTTTTAAATGCTTTTTTTAAGCTATAACAGAAGCTGCCTATTTTGCCTAACCAGCTTCAAATACCTATCGTTGACAGAGAAGGACTAGTAGCATGGGTTGGGGGGGCAGGTCAAACATGTTGGCCAGCAATACTACAGCCTGAAATACAGTTTCCGGAAAACATGCTCAGCATGGCCTATTCAGTCCTATCCACATTTTAATATTTTCACAGAAGGAAATATATAGAAATCTTTAATATGAGCACTAAAGGAATAAATGCCTACAGTCCTAAGAACTCTAGCTATCCATATATCAATATGGAAAATAGCAAGTAAAACACTATAAAGCTTCAAAGGCTGACACAAAATATTTAAAAACAGAGCATACCATGAGGCAACTGCACCTTGTTAACCATTTATTGACCTCCTAAAGACTTACTCAAAGCCAGATTCTCCATAGGGTGGAACAGATAGACACTTTTTATAGGTGCCACTGGGGGCAAAATGACAGATCTATAATGATATTTGAGTAATATCTTTCATTAAGTTCCAAACTATGTTGTCATGCTCATGGTAATTTTGCCTCTCATGCATCCCACATTTTTTTGACAAGGTAGATTTTTGCTTTGAGGTCGCAGAGCATTTTATGTGATATTTAGATATGCGTAATGTGAACTCACATCATTTGTTTATGTAAAATGAGAAAACAACCATGACTATCCGAAAAAAAACACTGTAAAACATATGTAAACACATAAAACAGTAATTTTGTTTTAAATTAATTTCTTATCAAATTGCTACACATCACAATCTTAAAGAGTTCAGAGCCCAGGCTGTTATAACCTGCTTTAAATTTGTGACTCTGAAGAGAAGACCACCTGCCAGTAGTGTGGGTACAGTAGACCTGGTTACCAAGGACACCCGCTGTCGAACTTAGGAGGCCTAGCAGCTGATCAGCATATCAAAAAAATAGCAAGTGTGTGTCTGGATACATATATGTTTGTGAATAAATTGTAAAATGGAAGCACATAAATGATGAATCTTTGTTTATTATGTCAAAACAAACATTTTCCAGTTCCATCAAAGGTATACAATTAGAGATACTAAGGTTACTAAGTACAAATAACATAGGGGAAAAAAGATGCAAAAAAAGGCCTTCCAGTTGCAGATTGGGTGCTCCATCAAGCGGCCAGCAGCTGGAGCCATTAGCCACACATACGTCATCGGGTGGCTGTGGGCCTTAAAGTGCCAGAGCCATCCCGTAATTGCCAGTCCAGCCCAGCCAATATTTAAACACATTCATATAGGGCAGGAGATTAAGCTTACTGCATTTTCCGATTATTTATTACTATATATATATATATATATATATATATATATACGCAGCCCCCATTCATCTCTATCTCATTTTTCATTCATTGCTTAAGTATGACAAAATCTTTGCTTTTACAACTAAAATCAGTGATTTTGGGGTTTCACTGGGCAAAACACTGTATTAATTATCTGGGTATTCGTATACCCAAACATCCTACTCAGCAATATTAACCAGTGAGGAGGAAAGGTGTAGCGGATAGAATAGATATGAGTTGAGATTGCAAGGTGTAAAAGTCAGCGTAGAACAGGATCCTAAGACGATCTTAACAATGCAGGGGTTAACACAATCAGGATAGTCAGGATAGCTGGGTCAGGACACAAAGCGGGTAGTCATACAAGCCAAACTGGTAACAGGATAGGCAAAGGTACAAAATCGCTAGACAGAAGAGGAGTCAGGCAAGCAAAGCATCAAAAATCTCAGGCACAAAAGCTCAGCACCACAAAGACCACAACAGGGTAACTAGAGAGAGCACCCCTCAGATCATGTCACTGCAGCTTCGGTCAGCAATCCTTACTCCGCCTCCCACCTTGCCTAGCCCCCTTTGATGTCGCGAGCAGGACCACTGGTGGACCGTAAGCTGGTAAGTATAGATGTCTGAGGGTCACTGCTCCATCGGTCATCTGGATGCCGGACGGTAGCAAAACCCCCAGACCTGACTGGCTTCAAAGGTGTCCCAAATAGCACATGCTGGTAGAATAATCACATGTCAAAATTCCAAGTTGAAAAACTGAATTGCGCATTTGCCAAATGAGGGCCTTTTACCCCCTAAACAACCTGACAAGCCCACGCATGGGTGGTATTACTGTACTCAGGAGATGTTTCTGAACACATATTGGGGGGTGTTTAACAGTGACATATACCAAGAGCTGTAAATTTATACCTGAATTACAATGTATGTGGAAAAGAAAAAAGCAACAAAATGACTACCAAAAAGTTTGACAAAAGCTGGTAGTTGAATTAGTGGAAATAGTTAAAATACTAGCAATTGAAATACCGTGGGGTGTCTATTTTTTAAAACTATATGGTTTAATGGGGGTAAATTGAACTGACTATACTTTCTTGGTTTAGGAGTATGGACAATCATCACGAGCATACCTGGAAACTCTCCAGGTTTTCCAGGAGACTAGGTGAACTGCCACTTCTCCGGGTCTCCAGGTAACTGCGGAGCAACTGCATTGCGGCATGATCCACTACCTCCCACTTCCCCTCCAAAAACGTGTTCCACAACTTCAGCAGGACCACTCAAAGGGACACTCTGGGTAGCCAGAGACAGAGAGTTCCCAAATATGATCAAAAGAGTCTATATTACTGTTGCATACCTGGAGTGTGCCCAAGTGTTGTTATAAATCACCAGCTCAGCAAAAACAACTAACCTATCTATTTTTTGTGAGTGGTTGTACTGTAATACATTTCCTGGTAACTTGGTTAACTTAAATCCAGAAAGGTCTTGTCTACATAAGAAAAGGGAAAAAATGAGGCACAGACATGGTTATTCAAATCTATTTAACTTTTGGGCAGGTGAGGGTGATACTCCTCAGCTCTACTCCACAACAAGATAACTGAATATTTAATACATGTCATTGCATTTTTCCTCCTGTTTTTCTTTCTGTTGTGTTTCACAATTTCAAAATCCATTACGTGTTATATTTTTAATCTTCTGTCTCTGATTTGTTTTTGTCTCTCTAAAATTAATTTAGTAGAATAAGAATCTCACACCTGCACCTTGAATTGCAGTCTACTAATTTTCCACATGGAATGACATGTTAGCTCCCCATCACCATTGGTGACATGATTTTATAATGATAATTATAGCTATAATTAATAATTAATTTGAGGAACAAGAGTAATCATGGCCTAGGCAACTAAAGAATTCCAAGAAATAAATGCATTTGATCATAATGCCACCAGTTATTATTCAAATTGTACAAATTCTAATTTTCTTTTATTTAAAACATTTCTGTTCACTGTATTATCCATCACATAAAGAGCAGGTTAAGCTGTTTTATGATTATTATACTAAGAGAATATTGTACTAGTGTTACAAACATGATTGTTATTTTCTTTTTAAGATCTATTTGTTGTACACCCTTTTTATACAGAGGAAAACATTTTATCATTATACACTGGGGAACTGCAAAAGTGTTTGCTTTTGTCATAGCGTTATCACTTCAAATAAGTGTCCTGCCTTAAATAATCTTAATATTAAATGTTTCGTTATCTGATAGATATAGCTTGTGTAGTGTACATACACAGGAATAAGTATAGAGGCAAGCCTAAATTGGCCATCTGGCACAACAGGCAAATGCTCCATGGGCTACAGGTCAACAACACCCCATATTCACCCAATTTGCTGCTCAAGCATAAAAATATGATTTGCAACCGCGCATAGCATATTTCTGCTTCAAAGTTCATCATCGGGGATGTGATGATGCAAACTTTCCTTAAATATATTATTAATACCTCTTTCCCTTATGAGACATTGGTATTCCATTTAAGATGTTTGTGCTATTTTTAACTGAGTTATTTGAAGTAATTTTAATTCACATTTTCCTTCCTGAGCGATTCCTAAAGTCCTTCAGAGCAATAGGCTGGCCTGATACACAGTGTGAAACTATTTCAACCAGCCTCCCAAAAACCATACATGTCATTTTAAATATTTGACGTTATAGAAAAGTTTACAATTAGGAAAAATATATATTTTTATTCAAATGTTTTTTAAAGTTGGTCTGTCATAGAAAAACAATTTCATTTTAAAGATGTACAGTATAGAGCACGTAATCATCAAGCATAAAACTTAGGTTACATTCTATTACTATATCAGTAATATATTTCTGCATTTTCCTTTAATTCCTACTTTCTAAATCCTGCACCAGTTATGAAACACTCTTGAGGTAAAAACAAAAGGTTTGGGGAGACCTAACTACATTAGACAAGTAAATTTAGGAGGAAATTAATAAACTAATTAATATAATAAATTAATAAAATATTATCCCTGAATTGCAGGGTCATACAGTCCATAGTTGGCTGTTTCATATTCTGATTTAATGATGATTAAACACTTCTATTGGTGTGCTTCTCACTACTATATCCTTGTTGAGAACCCTGCTTTAAAACAGAATAATCTTACCTCCTGAATAGTCACAGTGTTAACAGGAGCAGCAATAAAAAAAACATTTTGTTGCCGCCATTAGCCATTCACTACAATAGAATCTCAAGGAATTCTAATGATCCATGAGCACATGCATCTCAATTAACCATTTGTTAGACTACCTGTTTACATGTAAGGATACACAGAATTCCAGGCCTGTTTGTGACTGTTTGGGATTATATCTTGTCCATGTATCCATATTCTGTTCCCCAGGTTGGGATGTTGATAACTATTTTCATGTTACCTATAAAACTATGTTGTGAGGGTGTTGCGGGCAGGAGTGGGCAGTCAGACAATCTGTGGGTACCAGTAATCCCTTGCGCTCCCGCAAGGGTGCCTCCACGTTGCTCGCACACACTCTTCTCTTGTTCCTCCCAGGAACCCAGCATAGTCACATAAATTTACATCATGTTACATGACTCTGCTCCATTCCGGCAGGACAAGAGAAGAGACGCTGTGGCAGCCTTACAGGAGTGCGTAAGTATGACAAGACTAGAATTGACAGACTAAGACATACCGATACATTAGGGGAAGAGCTCACAAGTTTACGATCTTGAGGGAATGGGGTAAGGACAAACATAAGGAACAGAGAAAGGGTGAGGTAGTATGAGGGTTGTGTCAGTGACAAGGAAGTTCTAGCAGCTTAGATGGTGCGGCTTCTCTGAAGAAGTGGGTTTTGAGATGTTTCTTGAATGTTGGGAGGGAGGGTGAATGCTGAAGATTTAGTGGAAGTAGATTCCAGAGATATGGGGCAGCACAAGTGAAATCTTCTAGACGGGAAAAGGAAGAGGTGATAAGTGAGGAGGAGAGCCTTAGCCCATGGGAGGAACGTAAAGTAGGGGAGTATTTTTTATGAGGGCAGAAATGTATGGAGGAGCAGCATTACGTAGGGCCTTATATGTTTGTACCAGGATTTTAAATGTAATTCTAAAGGTAATAGGGAGCCAGTGGAGGATTTCACAGAGCAGGGAAGCAGAAGAGGAGTGGCGTGCAAGGAAGATAAGCCTAGCAGCAGCATTTAGGACAGACTGCAGAACAGAGAGTCGAAACAGTGGAGTGCCAACCAGAAGAGTGTTGCAGTAATCAAGACGGGAAATGATGAGTGAATGGAGTAGAATTTTTGTAGATTCTTGGTGAGGAATGGGAAGATGGGAGAAATTTTTTTTTAGGTGCAAGCGGCAGGATCTGGTGAGGGACTGAATGTGAGGGATGAAATGAAGGAGAGGTTAGAGTCAAGGATGACCCCAAGGCATCGGCCTGGTTAGTAGGAAAGATAGTCGTGTTAATGGTGATAGAGAATTCAGGTAGGGGAGTGAAGATGGAAGAAGAGAATATATAATACCTTCTGTTCAAGCAGTCAGCAAATACATTTCTTGTATAAAAAAACTCTGATCAAAGAGTTATGCACAGTTTAGTTTACATTTTCAAGAAAAGCCACAAACTAGCATTATATACAAAAGTGAATCTGTGAATGTAATGTCCAATGCGGAAGTATTGCACATTGTAACTGAACCACATAATCAAGGAACCTAATGATTATGGTCTTATATAATTCAAAGTAAAATAAAATTCACATCCCATGGAAAAAAAGTTATTAAATTATTTTGTAAGAAACACTGCTTTGAAAATACTTTGATGTGATACTGTAAAGCTTCAAAGCCAACATTTTTAAAAGCTTGAATTCTCTCTATGTACACTCAGAGAATTATAGCTTTATTTTTTTTACACCAGCTACTAGCATCGAAAGGAACCAGCAAACTGACCTCAGAGAAAATGTTTGATTTAAATGCCAGCTGTGGCTTAGATCCTTTCTTTGTATATTCTACTTTTATTTTCTATTTCTTCTCAGTGTGTGGAGATACTCTTCATTGTTAACTGCAGGGTGTACTGCTGTTCAAAAAACAGATAACTAACTAAAATAACGAAGCGGTTTGTATAGTATTAACCACTACATCTAGCTTGATGTGTCAGTCTACAGTTCCTACTGAACAGTTATGGTCCGTCTGTCTATCTGTCTATCTTAAGCAGGACTTTCCTTTGTAGTGAAAAATGAAAAGCACTAATTAGGATGCTCATATATCAGAGTATAGTATGAAGTACTCATTCCTAAACTGCGTGATCCTGAGAATCCATCAATTCACCCTGAGGTAAGTATAAAGACTCTTGGTCTTGGGGACAACCCTCAGATTCCCAGATGTGCTTGTGAGCAAATACACATAAATGGTGAAATTACTAAAATGAGTCTGAAGAATTAATACAAAACTGTAACTAAGTGTCTTTTTATTATTCCATGGCCATAAACTACTTTCTTGGGAGATTCTCCCTTACATTTGGCTTACTGCCTAAATGAGTATGGAAATCTGTACCTACTAGTTCACAAGTATGAAGGTCCAGGTTTGCAGGGTTGTAGGAAACTGAAACTGGGAACAGTTTTGTATAACACAACTAGTAATTGTATAACCCCTTTACAGCATAACCCTATATACACTTCTTATTCCGCAATTCAATGTCAACTACATCAATATCTTGCAAAGTGAAATGGAAAACTCAAGTTAATCAAGTAAATATTTTTTATGGGATGAATATTATACTTGTGCATCCGGGTTTGTATGATTTGCAAATTTAAAAAAATGTTGGTAAATTTGGGTAAGATTTGGGTAAGAAGCCCCGAAAACAAGGCTAGACCCCCCACAAATCAGATGAAATCAGATAAAGCAAACAGGTCCACATTCACTCACTCTCTTATACACTCTCTCTCTCTCTCTCATTCTCATTAACTCTCTTTTCTATCTGAATGTTTCCCTACCTTTTTCTGTTGTCCGCTTCCACATCTTCTTCTGCATCTTCTTCATCTTTTTTTATCTTCTCCCTTGGATCATTGGTTTCTTCTTTCTTTGTCTGCATCTCTGGGGACATAATCCGGCAACTTCCACCCAAATGGTGGCGCTGCAGTGATGTCATAGAAAGCGCCAACAAAGGGCAATATGTCGGTACTTGAGGTTAGGTCATCTCCCTGATTCTCCAATCATCACTGCAGTGCCGGCATTTTGGCAGAAGTTGCAGGGTTATGTCCGTGGAGATGTGGACGAAGAAAGAAGATATCAGTTTAAGGATTGATGAAAGAATAGAGAAGATAAGGGAGAAGATAAAAGAAAGAAAAGGCATAAGAAAATGCGGAAGGAGAAGTTGTTGGCAGAAGGGGTCGACAGAGAAGATATGAAAACATTTTGAACGTGTGAGAGAGTGAATGAGAATGAGAGTGTGAGAGAGTGACAGTATGAGAGAGTGAATGTGGGTCCAGGGCAATTAATTTTGCTCCCAAATTAAAAACACCCGCAAATCTTCGGCAGAGCCGAATGGGCAGGGAACAAAATTAATTGACCAAAAAAAGAATGGGTATCAGGTACCTACTTCCGTTCCCCGTTGTCCGTGGATATCTTCACCTGCCGGGAACTCTACAGGGTATCGGTGTCTTCATCCGCGGACTACGCGGCCGCAGACCGCATCAACGTCATCCAGGCTGCATCCCCGGCCTCTGGATTGGCGGCGGGGGAGTGTGCCCTGCGGTCCCATGACGCAGGAGGGCAGACCAAGGGCCGGATAAGCAGTCATGGACAGGTCACCATTGACGTTGGGTATAGGAGAAGGAGGGCTGGGGGAGGAGTCAGGCTTTGGCGGCTATTTGAACCTCCAGCAATGATCCATCATTACTTGATTGTTCACGTTCCTTCCTGTATTCCCCTACTTTCTTGCTGGATACTTGTTTTTTGGATTCTTTGGACTTTGACCTTGGCTTGCTTAATGGACTTTGCTGATTCTCTCTACCCCAGACCACGGATTGCTGTACGGTATTGTTTTTGCCTTTTATTATTGCACTGTTGCACTATACCCTGGTTTTGCATCTGCTACTTTATCTGGTGTCTCTCTGCGCTGTGCTCCAATCTGACAATGTGACAAAAACAAACCCTTACATGTGTCCGAATCGTTTTTGTCCCATTTGCACATGTCTATAATATGGTTTCTATACTGTAATCTTTGAAGAATGTATCTGTCATTGTTGTCCTTCTCATAACATGCAAGCAAGATCATTGAATAAACAAGCAGGGGCGATAGGCATTTTATGTGGTTGTTATTTCCTTGATTGGAGTAATACCAGTAGCTATTAAACTGAAAAGCTAAAATTTGCTCACAAAAATGTGACAGCTAATCTTGAAACCTGTGTTTGTTGCAAATGCTAAAAATCTAGTATAGGGGACCTAGATTATGGCAGTATATCCTATCACATTCTTTTTGAGAATTAAAAAGGAAATCTGCAGGTTCCAAACTATTAAACACACAATGTTATAAAATAACATTGACAGCCAACAAACAAAGCAAGGGAGTCAGTAGCAAGCTACATAGCTATCAAAAACATTTCATCTGCAGCCAAAGCTAGAACTGTTGCGAGAAAAATGAAAGTACTCAACCCAGCACAATGGTATAATATTTGTAAACAGGCTTATTTACCTCGGGTACACTGAAGGCTTTTGCCTGTTTAGTTCTTTCAATTTTGGAAACAGAATAATAAACAGAATTGCTAAACATTATCCCCACTGCATGCACACTCATGTATGTATTGTTAAAAACACATTTAAAGAAAAAATAATTTGTCTGTCTCATATAAACTTCAGGAGACTAAACAGAAGACACGATTTATCTTAATTTGTTATTCCCACAAGGGCACTCTATGAGTTATGTTGGCAACTGATATTAAAATGTTTTTTGGAGTCAGACTTAAAGAGGAAATCCAACTTCTTTTTCTATTTGTGGCATATTTATATTATTAATAGGATACCTAGCAGTGTATGCTTGAAGCAGAAGAGCAAGAAAACTTACATAAAAAGTTTCACATTTTTAACATTTTGATTTGCGTGCATTGTATCCAGTGCTATAGTTGTGTGCAGACTGAATACACTAAGAGAGAATTAGTAGCCTGAGCTGACATCAGAAGATGCATTTAGTTAGTTTTGTGACAATATGTGGCTCATGCAAGGGTGTTTTGCATAATTTGTGGATTGTAAACCATTTGTAATAAATATTATATACATATTACTTATGACTGTAAGACAATAACAAAAGTATAATGAGAGTATCACATTGCTTAACTTTGGAGAAAATGGCTAAACTTTGTTTTTTTTTATTTTTTTGATTGGGTAACTTGGTGAAGGAGCATTGATCAGACCATTGGGTATCATTTAGTCTGTAGTAATCTAGCCATATATATAGTAATCTAGTCTAGTATAGAATTTGAGTTGGGGTATCCCTAAGCCTTTGCTCTGTAGGGTTGAAAGAGGAAATCCTTCCAGTGTTATATATGTTTAAAGTGGGAGAGTAGGTTTGTTGTTGGGCCAGGCCAAATATTTCATCCCAATCTAGGAATTCATAGATCCACAGGCAAACCTGAATTTACCTGGGCATCAATTAAGCACAGCTTTCAGACAATTCTAGTATAAAATAGGTAAAAACACTAAGCTCAAACAATAACTCTTGTGGAAGATATATCTCTTTGCTTCTGAATTTTGAGTCTTCTATATAGTATAATATTACTTTTTGTGTTATGACTTAATATTTAGACACACACCCTGTGCTTCAAACATGCTATCCCGAACTGAACCATACTCACCATGCGCAGCCACACATACAACACAATGGACGCTACCACCTGCCATCTCCAATACAAACAACTATAATAAGGTGTCTCCTTTACTAAAGAAATGTTGTTAAAATATTTGAAAGGGACATTGTAATAGTGCAGCATTGGTAAAATAATTTTGTTATCTGTTATTGAATGCCATTATTCACTTTGCTAAACTGCGATGATCTATTGTGTAAAAAAAATCCTTCTGGAGATCCAAGAGTGCAGAGCAGTTCAAAGGACATGGTAGATCCAGAAGAGTTAGGTATAAACACCAGTTTCCTCAGTCACAACTGTGTTAACACTTTAACACCACCCTATCACACAAAAAATAATCTTACCACCTGCTCCACTTTTTGTCACATGGACAACCTGCTGTTAGTGCAGGATCACATTGCATGAACATGCTGAGTTCTTACCTACCAGATACTTGCTCATGCCATTGGAAGTTCTAATTAAGGAGAGAGCTGTGGGCAGTTATAGACACGAAAGTTTAAAATATACTTCAGCCCCAGAGGGGTCTATTCACTAAAATGAGAGAAAGAAGGAAGGTGAGCTTTCAACTCCCTAATTTTACTGTTCATTATGAAGGGGCAACACTGGTAGGTTTCTCATGAGGGCTGATCTGGTCCTGTACAATGTATAACTCAATGTGTAAGGAGACTTTGAAGAAGTATTGCTAATTTAACTATGCAAAAACAGAGCCAGCCAAGCCTCCCTACAGCAGAAGGTCATTGAGTTGGTTCTTTATGATGTACACTGAAGTAAAGAAGCTAAACTCTCCTGAAAACTCTCTTGTCGACCCTCCCTACACGGTGAATATAGTGAAGAGAGTCTATATTAGCAGCAAAAATTATCTCTGTGGCCACTGACCCTTCACAGAAGCAACCCAGCTTTAACACAATTACAAATTACGATTATACATTTTCACAATTCTTGCCCCAAAAGGATGGTAGTTTAATTGTTAATATGTTTTTAGTTTTTCTTTATCTTTATAAAGATCGTCCCATGTCACCACACCAGATGAATAGTGTACTTCTTACCGTATGAACCGCTTTCATAATTTATGAGGGAATAATGAAGAACATGCCAATGGAAACAGCCCATATAAG
Source organism: Spea multiplicata (assembly GCA_009364415.1). Classification (NCBI taxonomy): domain Eukaryota; kingdom Metazoa; phylum Chordata; class Amphibia; order Anura; family Pelobatidae; genus Spea; species Spea multiplicata. The sequence continues at coordinate 24,229 of VKOC01017261.1, forward strand.
CGACTTAGTTCAATATCATGTTTCCTACAATGACTTGTTTCATGTTTTTTCATTGTACAGCATGTTTCCTATGACTGCCAGCATAGTCCCTATGAATATTCTTTCTAATTGATCCCTGCACTTTGTTATCTGTAGTCGAAATATACATGAGTTTGCAACATAACATAGGAAAGTCATTTCCTACCTCTTCCAGTGGACCCCAACACTACGTGGGAAGCCTCTGAAGTATCTGTGCATGCTGAGCATTGCCTTCCATACAGCAAAAAAAAAGAAAAGAAAAGGCTTTTGCTTTTAACCTGGCTTTCTTTGAAGAAGTGACTCAGGCAGTTTCATGGCCTCACAAGGTGAGTCAATAAACTATGTTTTTAATTGTAGATTCATATTTATCATGCATCGGAACGCTCAGGGGGTTGTGCTAAATATATCCCTGCTTGTATCACTTAAAATATAATAAGACATTGTTTTATTGTGTGAAAGGGGTTTCTGTACAAATTGAATGTATGTAGATTCCTACAAATTCTTCACAAGACTATGAAATAAAAACATATTTTTACTGTAGTTGTGTTTGTTATACTAAAGGAATAGCTAGTACTTTAAAGAGAAGCAAACACAAATACATTTTAGATTGCTTTAATCAAATTATATATATTTTTTTTTATTTTTTTTTCTTGTGCATAATTAAAATAATTTAATGACTTTGCTTTAAAATGCTGCAAGGGTAAAGGAGGTGGGTAAGTAGGTATTTCCCTGATGTTAAGGTATATTTAAAATCCATCCAATTAAGCCATTCGACAATGCATTTATCATAGTTTCATTTAAATGAATTTGGATTTTTTTTTATTTATATCGTAATGCGACTGCTGTCATGACAAGGGCCCTCCACCCACAATTCTGTTTATAATTATCTATAAATCCCATTATATAGCGCTACAGAATTGGTGCTATATAAATAAAAGATAATAATATACTTTCAATGCAAAATATTTTGTTTTCCTTAATTGATTCGTAAGGATGCCAGTTAGTTTTGTATCAATTTCTTCAAGCTTTTGTAAAAAATAGACATTTAGTTCCATGGCTGTAGAAACTGTAGACTGAAACTGAGCACTGCTTAACACATCAATTATTTACATCTTACTAATACATATTTAAATAGCAACTCAATGGGGGTTTCGGAAACTTTTTCCTGGCTGTCCAGCACAGAACAATAAAAGAAAACCAATCCTATTGAAAATCAACATTCAGTAATAACTTTGTTATTGTGTTAGGCGCTTAGTTATTTCTAATTACAATGGATTTACCAATGACATATACTAAATGTACTCAGTGACCATTCTGGTAAAAAATGAATGCCATAAACCAACAGATAAGACCAAAGCCTGTCTTTATAGCAGGAAAGAAAGGTAAATTAGAGAGGAAGAAAGGCTGTTATCTTCTGTCAAAGTCTTGGTTTCTAGCAGTAATGATGGTGCTGTACTTTAGTTTGCAGTCACATTGATAACAAAATGACCTGTTTTGGCATATTGTTTCTCAAAAACTCCTCAAATTTCAGAGGAGTTCAGCAAATAAAAAAATGAAACACTACAGTTTACCATCAGTCATATTGTATCAAAGAAAAAGCCATTTTATGTAACCTGAAAAATGAATAGCTGCCATGCCTGTAGTAATGTAATACTCTTTGTTAATCACAGTAAACATATTCTACTGGTGCCATTGTGGTTGTTATAGTTTTACCACTATGGACGAGTTAAGGTGTTAAGGTGTATCCACATATAATTTACATGACTTTAGTTTTCTTTTTTAGAACATCAAGGTAATGTAGACAAGGATTTTCCTAATTACTTACCTGGTACTCCAGATCCTTCAGATCAGGATGAGAAGGCAGAGCCTTCGGCATCATGGAAATCATCTCCTCCAGAAAAAAAACCCCCAGAACCTCGATTTTTGGTACCACCTGGTCTGGAACATTTGAGCAAGGTATTTACATACTATTTGCATGTACATAATGCTAGTTAGGGTACATTATAACAGTACTTCAGGAGATAGCTGCCCTGCATACAGTGGGGGACAGGAGTTCAATGGGGTCAGGTAATGCAATGTTATGTGATCCCAGAGCAGTAACAAGGCAGCTCATACTATAAGTGATAGGGACTGAAGCCATGTGCTGGAAAAGGTAAGATGGAATATGTATGTGACTAAGAAAGACAGTGTGTGTATGTAACACAATTGCAACAGAGGAGTGAGGGGGTTTAACTACATTGTAGTAGGGGAGTATTGTACTTAAATTGCATTAGGCATGGGTATGCTCACTATTAAATGAGCAGTGGTGGAGCTACCGGTAATTGCAAGATAAATATGGGTCGCTCAATGTAACGGGTTCACCAAGAGAGCTGTAGTAACTCCCAGAGATCACCCACATGCATCCTCCTGTTGTGCCCGGAATCACTTCCAGCACCAGTCAGCATGCGCACCTTGGAACCCTGCTATGTGTACCCAATAAGTAGACACAACTACCTTGAACTGAGTACAGCAGGAATGAACAGTTTATTGTAGTAAAACATAGACTGATATAGCCACAGAACTTCATTAACATAAATTAACAGATACATGCATACAGCCCAACCTTTAATCCCCAATCGGCAATCCTATTGATGGGATTAATTAAACAATGGAGTTCCTGCCTGTTTGGCAGCCAGGCTGGAGCCATCTCCGACTACCTTGGGGCCTTGTATGACAGGTCATTCTGTCACACTCAACCTCAAAAGCAGATGTTCACAAAAATATACTATAGAAAAAATAAGGAGGGCAGTACACATGAAGGAAGGTGATGTGTGAGGTTTTCACCCTGCCTGTCTGCCTGCCTGGACCCTATTTTATACATTACCATGCCTACCTGTGCCCACTAGTGGCGACCCTTCCCTCCCAGGAGCTCCAGTTTAACTATTTAGGACAGCTGAGCCACGTTATGATCTCCTCTCTATTATATGAGTCAGTAAACCTTAGATTCTTATTATTGACATTCAAGTCACACATGAGTTTCTCAAAATCAGACTCTAAACCCATCCAAATAACAAAATATTGTGAGTTGAAAAAATCTTTGCCAAAGGGCTGCATGCATTCCCTTAATGCTACTCATGGAACCAAATACTGTTTCATGCTCCCAGATCGATAAATGCATAGCTGGGGGTGCGCATGTAGCCCCCATAGCTGTGCCTCAGATCTGGAGGTAGAACCAACCATCAAAAAGGAAAAAATAATTAACACAAGTTCCAAAGTTCAATTACAAAATTAGTATGTGCATACTTACTTATTTTAAAGAGACTCTCCTATACCAAACACTGTCGGTCTCCCTCTCAGCTACATTGATAAAACCCTGACTATAAGTCTTGTTTAATGACATAATAAAAGTAGTCTGAACCTCTTTGTTGGACTGAAGATTTACTGGGTATTTAGAATTTGTCCACAATTTGTCTACATCTTTTTCTACTCTCCTGGCAAATACCGTATTTACTCGATTCTAAGACGAGGCACATGCTCTGAAAAATACCCCTCGGGGTCGTCTTATATTAAGACCTCAAATAGGTCTGACTATGAGACTAAGATCCAGATCCCCTGCAGCGCTGCAGGGGACCTGGATCCTCCTGTCTTATGCCCCCATTTAACCCCCCAAACTTACCGGTACTTCTGACATGTAGCCGGGGCAGCGTGTAGACGTCTATGCAATTCGCATAGACAACTTCCACTGCAGCCGGAAGGAGGTGTGGTTAGCAGCAGGGGTTGCCTGCGTCCATCGTGCAGACCTTCCCCGGGTATCAGAGATCAGAGTTCCCCGCACCGGTCTCTGACAGTCGGGGAAGGTCTGCACAATGGACGCAGACAACCCCTGCTGCTAACCGCACCTCCTTCCAGCTTCCGGGGAGTCAGAAGCACCGGTAAGTTTGGGGGGGAGTGTTAAATGGGGGGCATAACGCATTTCTGTAGGTAGAGTGCTCTATGAAATGGCTTTTAACCTTATTAATGCCACTCTGCCTCCAGAAATGCCTTTTAACCCTCTATACGCCACTCTGCCTCCTGAAATGCCTTATACCTCCCTATATGCCACTCTCCCCCATAATATGCCTTTAACCCCCTAAATGCCAGAGTGGCATATAGGGGTATAAGGCATTTCTGGAGGCAGAGTGGCACATAGGGGGTCAAAAGGCATATCATGGGGCACAGTGGCACATAGGGGGTCAAAGCCATATCATGGGGCACAGTGGCATATAGGGGGTAATAAGGCATTTCTGGAGCAGATGTGCATAAACTGGGGGGGGGCCAGGTTGGAAAATAAAAGGAATTAAAAACAAATATTTTTCTCAATCATAGCTTTTATTTTTTCTCAATCATAGCTTTTATTAAAAAAAATAGTTTGCATAGTTTACATTAATTTACATTTACTGGTAAAACTTTTTCCCTATAGGGTGGTCTTATATTCAGGTTTTTTATTTTTTTTCCTCAATTAATATTCAGATTTTGGGGGGCCGTCTTATAATCAGCAAATATGGTATTCTAACATTCGGGGATGTGAAAAGAGAGCATACAACTTCATGCTGGTATAAAATCTCTGAACCCTAGGTACCCCTGACGGTACAAAAGTCATCATAACCAGACATATACTCTTCATCACTGCTTTCTAGCAGAATTTGCTCTAACATATCCAAATGTCCAATAGTGAATATCCAGAGGTAGTACTGTACCTAAGGGGGGGGGGGTCTGTCCCGGATCCCACTCATCAAGGGGCGCACAGTGGGCCAGCCGAGCAGATGTCTATGTGGGAGGAAACTCTCTTTTTCCGCCCAGGGGAAGCAGTGTTTCCTCATAGTGTGCGGGCGCCACAGCGATAAGCTGCAGGCTAGTGATACGAGTTATGCTGTACCATATATGTTCGGTAAATGTTTTTAATTTATATATTAATAATTAATTTTTTCAAATTCCTAGTTTTTTCCAAATACATATTCTGCCAACATGAATGATTTTGTGAGGGATGCCACATACAGGACTAAATACTCTAGGTATGCCAGTGTCCAAAAGACTCCTATTTCCCTTATTGACAACGATTTTATTAGCAATAACCTTCTGGATGTTAAAAACATTAAAAATTAAAATGAAAAATAAAATAACTATGCATAAAACAGGTTTAAATAAATGCTAGCAAGTCTAAGCTATTTTCTCCAGTCTGCACTATATGTATGGCCATAGAAATAGAAACATTTTACAAAGATTAATGTTTTAGTTTATGGATTTTATGTCTATAGTATGTGATTTGGTACCCTAGGGAACCTGGAATATAAATCTGTGCCTATTCTATATTATACATACCTGTTTTGAGTGAATATGCAACTACTTCAAAGAACAGGTGATTTCATACACAGAAGAGCAAAAAATCATATTTCATTGTATTTTACTAAGAAAACTATTGCCAATAATTGTGATTATCATTCTATTTAGATAAATCAAGTTATTATTCATCAACAGGTGGAGCTCTTGGGAGGTAAGTCAAGCAAAAATATTATTTGTGTTTTCTATGCCTAGATGTGGTGTAAATAAAATTGGATGTGTGAGATTGGGTACACGGTACTTTGCTGTGACCAAGCCGTTCTAGAAAAAGACAAATTGAATAGCTAAACAGTCAACTCCACTTACATCCAAAAGATTTTGTTTTGCTTTTTCGGTTTTAATATGCTGTATATCACAACGCCACCCCATATAAGCCCTACTCACAAGGTCTAAAATTTTGTTATTTAAAAAAAAAAAAAAAAAACAATATGTGGATTTTTTGCAGTTATTGTGCTTAAGTGTGCCAGGCTAATATTTCTTGCCTTAGGTGCTGTAGAATACAAGAATAAAACATATTTTGCAGAGCCCAAAGAACAGCACAAACAATCTCAGTACAAATCAAACCTAACTAACTAACAAAAGGTAATGCTTTAACCAAAACACAACCCTAAAACATAAGGAAATGACAAAAGGTGGAAATAAGAGGGGTAACCAATGGTATCATAATGTCTTCCACAAGAATTATAAGTAGTATTGTCCTGAGAGTGTCACACCTTCCTGTCTGTATCTTAGCACTAGCAGAAGAGACGTAGTTATGGGAAATTAAAATTTGTTTTTGAGAAGCAAATACAGAGACTATAGTTCAAGATCAGCATACTACCTGCAAAGTGCTCTTTTAAAGAGAGCAGAAATGTGTGTAAGATCTGGAAATGACTATGAAACTCCCTAATATTAAGCACTTCAATTATTAAGTACTGAGCATAGGAAGGTACCTAAACCACTGTTTGAATAATAGAATCTATGTCATTCATCCAATTTCATAACACTACATTGTTACTGCAGAAATAGTCGACATTGTTACTATGATGTTTTCCAATGTATAATGTGATAATATACATGTTTAAGCATTTGGAGAATCTTGCCTTTAATTCAGTTAAGACTACTAACAAATTAGACAACACGGTATTAAGCAACAGGACTGCAGGACTCAACGTAAGTATGTGTCCAGCTGACAAGTGGCTTCATGCAGATCATATTGCCAATGGCTATGTACAAGTTGATTCTTCTGCTTTTGTTTTGGAACAATTGGAATATTGTAATGGCCTGTAATAACATTAGGAGACAGGCTCAGGTATTGGACAGGAGTGCCAAAAACAAAATGGTTCAAGCTTGATGGATCACAGTGGGAGGCACGTACTGCATTTAATATGATTTTCACTGATGGATTCTGGATAAGATCTGTGAAATATCCCTCAGGCTTTTTAAATACACCGCTCATCATTTGCTTTGTTGTTTGGTTTAGCTACACATACAGAATTTAAGTATTGCTTGAGGAGTATAACCGATAGCTCCATGTTAAATTATGCAAAGATTAGAAAAACAGCACGATTTAAACCTTAGCATTACAACAATCACCATGTCCTCTCAAAGACCAACTCATTAGCGTTATTCTTAAAGTTATAAAAATAATTAAATGGGTTATTTCTATTTTTGTTTTTTTTTTAGTTTATTTTGTATAAGACTTAGCCTTAACACTTTGCAGTGGTAGCGTTGCCCTATGGTACTAATTAATTCTAAGGCAAAACTACTTAGCAGAATTTCACAACTGTCCCAGGATTTAAATGTGGGATGAAAACTCATAATTGGTCTTGTTCTGTTTTCATCATAAGGCAGATTAGGCTGGTGACTAGAGTGCTGGATTCATAGGGTTGTGCAGTAAGGTAATAAGGGAATATACCATATTTGCTCGAATATAAGACAAGGTGCTCCGCCATAGAAGCCCCAGTGGAAGTCCCGGGCAGCTGCGGAGGTTGTCTGCACGCATCGCGCAGACTTCACCGGCTGCCAAAGAGGAGGATCCAGGTCCCCTGCATCAATGAGAAGGACGCAAACAACCTCCTCACATGACCTTCTGGTGCACCATCATAGAAGCCCCAGCAGAAGTTCTAGGTAGCAGCGGAGGTTGTCTGCACGCATCTCGCAGACGTTCACCGGCTGCCCCCACTAAACACCAGGGAGTCTGAAGCACGGGGGACAAGTCTGAGGATGCATTGGAAAGTCTGGGGGGGCAGAGTGGCATATAGGGGGTATAAGGCATATCGGGGGGGGGGAGAGTGGCATATGTGGGGACAGAGTGGCAAAATACAGGGGAATAGGGCATATAAGGGAGGCAGAGTGGCAAATAGGTGGGTATAGGATATATCTGGGGGCAGAGTGGCCTATACAGGGGTATAAGGCATACCTGGGGGCAGATGTACGTAATTTGCAAGTTGGCAAATAAAAGGAAATAAAAACAATAAATGCATTTGTCTCAATCATAGCTTTTATTAAATATGAAAAAAGTTTCAATGTGAATTAATATTTACCAGCAAAACATTTTTCCTATAGGGTACTATTCAGGCTTTTTCTTTTTTTTCATAAGTTAATATTAACATTTTGTGAGGTTGTCTTATAATCAGGGACGTCTTATAATCAAGCAAATACGGTAACTATTTTGAAACCAGTTCCACCTATATTGAAGGATGGTATTCATTCAAATTCCATCTACTTGGCTAACGATCTGTCAGTTTAGGTCTATGCCCATTCTACGGAGCACCTTTTATTAAAAAAGTGTAGCATTGGCAGAGCACATTTGTTTTTGAACCTAGATACCCCTGCATTTTGCCTTCCATATAGGTTACTTCACTATTCCTGTAATGCGGGGGTTATGGCTTTTACCTACAACAATACCAGGAGGGCCAGGGACAAATGGCTTTAGTCCCTGACATTGGGGTAGGTGAGTGTCTGTCCAACAGATTGCTCTCACTTGCACATTCAGAGACAACCAGCAATGTATTCCGCATAGTTTCCTTTCCTGTACAGTTCAGTAAGGAATATTTCTACCATAACTGTATATTATTTATTCTGCATATGTGAATATTCTTTTGACAGTAGGAATTTCCATGTAATCATAGCAGTCCTTGCCTCCCTGGGAAACTCTTACGGGAAGAACTTTGTCACTGTGTATGAGTTTCTACCACTGCCTACTTTAGCACCATGCTGTTTATGTTAATGTCCAGTCTTGACATTCTTCTGCACATGATATTTTATGAAAATGTTACACAAATATGGCTTACCATAAGTGGGCAGAAATGACCCTGTTTGGGCTTGCCAATGGATCTAAGGGAAATACAGGTATCTCCAGCGGAAGCATTTCTTTTGCCAAGCATTTCCTGATTGCAGGGATTTATTTGCTTAATATGTGTGACACGTGTTATATGGTACTTATTATATGCTTTTCAATATATTTTGTGCATTTAGTCTTTCTTGGCACTGAGAAGAGCAACAAGTATGAAGTAAAAGACAGCTTTGGACAAAGACTTTATTTTGCCGTGGAGGAAAATCTGTACCTTAATAAAAACTTGTGCGGACCAATGAGGCCCTTTACAATCCAGATTTGTAATAACAGAGGACATAATGTAATCACGGTCATTAGACCCTTGAGGTGCATTAGTTGCTGTTTTCCCTGCTACTTGCAAGAGGTTAGTTGATTTGCATTGATTGCTGCTATTATTACTACTGCAATTCCATTTTGATTACCAATGAACATTCATGCTGAACTTCTTTGACTTTTAAAATCCGTATGAAAATAGCTGACATGTTACTTTGAAATGATCCCACCAGATGGGAAAGTGAAAATTAAAGAAAATAGTGTGTCTAGTTGTCTTCATAGTTGTTATACAGGCTACACAATAAAAAAAATGTTTTAAATGTTCTCTTGCTAATCATAAATGCTTGAGCTGTAATATAAAAAAATGCAATGAATAAAAATAAAATATTGGAAACCAAACTTTATGTGAGAGGGCATCTTAATGTACTGTCCTGAGGATCTGTATGATTATTACTTTCCATTGATCTAGCTCTCTTCTATTATTAAATTACTCATTGTTGGTGATTGGTTCTGGCAACTTTTGTGAGGCTTGGAGATCACATTAGAACAGAAAATAAGTTATGCTATTTTTCAAATATATTGCTAGTTTTTCCACAGAGCTTTTTGTCTGTCAACGGTTTTGGCAGACCGCGCTGGTGTAAACAATTGGGTACCATGGACTTGTCTGTTTTTCCTTCCTCTGTAAACACACATGGTTTATATTGGTTCTCCCTCCAACTGAGGTCTGTCCTTGCCTTACAAACAAACAATTTACAATAATATGTCTTGATAAATTGCTGTTCCTAGCGATGCCTCTGACAACTCCCTCTAAATCAAAAGTGCTATTCTTTGGCCATATGAAATGTTGGAAAGTACCGTAAATGTTTGTTGTGGGGGGGGGGTAAAATGTATACAGCAAGCATATTTTCAAGCGTGATTGCAACATAGTCATCAGTGATGCATTTTTTTTCCACATGTGCGACAGTGGTTGAGATAGAAGGAATAAATTATACCTTTCTTTATTTCATAATGGTCATGGCACTGTGGATGTAGTTTGATTTGCTGTGACAACCTGTCCAATATATCAATATCCCTGCTTGGGCCTCTAATAAGTATTGAAAGACATATTTTTAGACACAGATTTAAATTGGAGGCAATATGCTGTTTGGCTTGAACAGCAACAAGCCTAATTTAGATGTTTTATTTCCAGCTGGAAGTACAGGCACCTCCTGGTACAACTGCTGGTTTCATTGTCCAGAAGTGGGATCCTCTTTTGCCAAAGTTTACAATCCAAAATGAGAACAAAGAGGATGTATTAAAAATCATCGGTCCATATGTAACCTTCAGCTGTCTTGGAGATATACATTTTGAGGTATGCTTCACAAACAATGTTCTGCATTTAACACTAGTAATTTATTTAGATAATTAAACATAATACAATGTGTAATAGTGAAAGTTATTTTGCTTTAATTCATAAATGATACAGCACAATTTAATGCAACTCTAAAAAAGTATACTTTGTATTCTGTTGTTGCATTGTACATTCTTTACCTGTTGACAAAAAGCTCTCATTTACAACATCTAGCTCACTGCAAAAAGTATTTGAGAATGAGGGATTGAAACATAATTTTAATAACAAATAATGCAAGGTGAGAATATTTCTTTTATGTGATATTAGATGACAAATACACTATGAAAATGCAATTATGAGGTACGTTTCCATCTTCTAGTCGCATATAAGTATATGTGAAAAGCAATAACGTGGGACATAGTTTGAATGATCAATATAACCTTTCATTGACTTATTTCCTTTTAATGATATTTTTTGGTAAAGGTGAACCAAATGTCAGTGGAGTAATCATACCTCTACACCCGTATGTTAACCTTTCTATCATACTTCTGCTAATACCCACTTTCAAGACAATAAAACGTTTTATTATAAACAGTAAAGTTCAATGATCACACATGAAATGAAAGCATGAATATTAGAATTGTTTTAACCATTAGCTTTCATTTCTTCATTTTGGATCCTGTAGTCCTCTACCATTAAGTGGCATATACGTTATTGTACAGAACAATCTGATGGAAATAAATGAGATGTTAAATCAGACATATAAATTAGAACAATACAATATGCCTAATAGTTCAGATTCTTTATCTGCCTATTTTAGTGTCTTATATCCTGTGGTTTGTTCCTTGTTAGGGCCTTAGGCAAGTCTGTGTGAAGGTAGCTTTCCATGTGGAAAAGAAATGTTGCATGTATTATCTTCCCCACCAATATACTTGGTATCTGTTGCATAGAATTGCATTATTTTGGTATGAAAGCATTGATTAATTGTTTTTTAAATATTATTTGTTTGATCTGTGTCTTACATGAAAGAGAATCTATGGTTATGAGGACTAGGATTTCTATAGTAAGACAGCAGAGGTGTCCCCAAAACTTGTCACAAAAATAAGTGATATGGAGTATATTATTATTTGAGTTGTATAGGACCATCATATTCTGCAGCACTGTACATATAAAATACAACCATGATCCCATTAGAAAATATCCATGGTGATCATTTTTAGGTCACACTTAAAAGTACACCATGGAAGGATGACTGTGACCAGAGAATGTATTTAACTGACTACCACTTTTAACCCCATAAGGACGATGCGCGTTCCCTAAATCCATTGAAAACAATGCTTTTTGAGCCCGTACATGTACTGCCTTTGTCATTAAGGGGTTAAATAAAATATAAATGATACTATGAAAAATATGCATATTTAAGCATAGTAATGTAGACAGAGCATAGGTGAATCTGCAGTCGAGGGGAGAGTGCAGCAACAAACTGACACGTTAGGAAAAACTCCAACTCGCACATTGAAAAAATAAATAACAGGTTTGTTAGCACGCAAGTTACTTATCATGTGCTCTTAAGGGAGTATAGAGTTCATGCTTTAATGGAAGCCATGCGAATGGAAAGGATTGCTAAATATTTGGATGTTAACAGTTTGTAAGAGCAGAAATACCATGGGTTTATTGTAGTGTCCATAGTGTTGAAATGGATAAACATCTTTATTTCTGGCTTGTGAAAAGGCCATAGACTATTTATTAAACCAATATTAGGTACTACCAAAGTGAACACAATAAATAACATAAATAATTAGCATGAATAAATAATAAAAAACAAAACACTCCTAAGCTTACCAGGCTATCCAGGTACCACCAACACAGGGGAGGACATACCCAGATGCCCAAGGCTCCAAGCACCATCAGCAAGGAACATCCCAGCAAAAAGCCACCAAATGCTCTCCCCCAGAGCATTCACCCTCTAGATACCTGGTAAGCTTCCACCCCAGACTGTGACAAAATTAACCACCCAGCCAACACCACCATATACTAACTAGCCCCTAACCTAATGACACCTGCCTTTAAATAACCTCCCCAAACTCCACCCTCAAAAACTCAAAAAAATCCGTTAGGTCTAGCCCTACTCTGCATCCCAGTCAAGGCCCATTCTGCCCCACATGGGCATCAGGTTTAATGTTCAGGTTCACTCTCCAGCAGGTTTCTGCAGTGTAACATCCTGTTTCACGTTTGCTTCACTATATCATATGCATGACATTTGGACATGTATATGATAAAGGAAAAGGTTGACAGAAGATTATAGTTTTATGTAGACTTGTGCATTTGTCTTTGGGCGAACATGGAAACGAACACGAAGAGTGTGTTTTCGTGTTGGTTCCGAAGACACCCCGAAGAGAAGACAGTGGCGGTAAAACGTAGGCGAAGACGAAGACACACACCACGAAAATCTTCGTGATCGTCTTCGTCTACCACTCTCCCCGGTCCCTTCTAACTTACCTTGGCATTGCGGCAGTTCACGGAAGTGGAAATCCGCAGGTTCGCCGTCACGGGTTACAGGGCAGTGAGAATGAGCCTATTGGTTGCCTACAGGGACCTCCTCTGGCATCAATCAATTGGTTGATGCCAGAGGAAGACCCTGCAGGTGACCAATAGGCTCACTCGCACGGCCTTTGTAACCCCTGACAGCGAACCTATGGATATCCGCTGTCCATAGGTTAAGGGCCGTGCAAGCGACCAATAGGCTCACTTGCACGACCCCTTAACCCCTTAAGGTGCAACAAGTGCACCAGGAGCCTAAAAGTCTGTACGAGCGACCAACAGAGTCGCTCGTACAGACTTTAAAAAGTTAACCCCTAATGAAGCAACTTGTCCGGCAGATCCCACTGTTCTCCCTGTTCTATCATTTATTAACTGATAGAACAGGGAGACCAGTAGGATCTGCCGGGTAAGTTGCAGCATTGGGGTTTTAAAAGTCTGTACGAACGACTCTGTTGGTCGCTCGTACAGACTTTTAAAACCGCAACGCTGCAACTTACCCGGCACATCCCACTGGTCTCCCTGTTCTATCAGTTAAATGTCCGTACGAGCGACCAATAAAGTCGTTCGTACGGACATTTAACTGATAGAACAGGGAGACCAGTGGGATGTGCCGGGTCAGTTGCAGCGTTGGACTTTTAAAACCCCAATGCTGCAACTTACCTGGCACATCCCACTGGTCTCCCTGTTCTATAAGTTAAATGTCCGTACGAACGACTCATCCAAAGTCCAAATCATACCTCCTCCATGGCTCTGTGCTGTTGGATGTAGGGGGTTTAATAAAGTAATATAACCCCTCACCATCATCTAAATCATCCAGGTGTGGGGGGAGAGGTACATCCACTATTATCTTTATGTGCCAGCAAGGTGGACAGGAAAACACTTACCTTTTAAGGCCATCTATCATTGCTAATTAATGCATTCGATTCCTAACCTTTTTTGCTTATGGAAAGCAGCCATCCCCAAAAATGTACTGTAAAGAAACGTGTACCAATTTTCAAGCAACTTGTATATTACTGCACAAGTTGTAGCGTGGGAGTGCTTGGGATTTATGTCGAGTTAAGTTAGTCAAGTTAACACAACAGACAATTCAGCTTCTTAGTGAATAGACTCCATTATGTTAGCAACAACGTTAGTATATTGTATTTGTCTTTCAGAATGTGAGTATTCCCTGTCATTAATACAGCTTCTTCCATGACTTTGCATTCATTTTTCATTATGCCCTTATGTAGGTCTTTGTTTCTAAAATTCTTTCAGAAACCACTCATTATTACTCAAGTAAAATAAATCTTAAGACTAATATCAGCCTACAAGGCAAGGGCATCTGATTCTAGCTTTGAAGATTTGACTAAAAACATATTAAAAATTCTCTTTTGCTCAGTTAACGTTATGAACTTGGTTCTTTCAGAAATATCCTACCTTCATGAAGGTGCAGTCAAATATATCCTCGAATGAAGGAAAAAAAAGCAGAATTGCTTTATTGTTATCATGAAAAGTCATAACATTATATGTGTAAGGGTAACACACTTTAATTTTAATTAATGTGTTGCTTAAATGTCTGCTCGTGAATCTTTACTAGGTTTTTTAAAAGACGTTTTAAGGAAAAATAGATATATTGTTTAAGAAATTAGTATTTTAGCATCTGAACAAATAAATCCTACAAAAGAAAATAATTGGAAAGATTTAAATGTTTTTGTCATGTCACAAAACATTGAACGGAAAGGATAAAAGTAAAGAGTTTGTTTATTAGGAACAGTTCACACTTAAGGAACATCCTTGTGACCTACTTGCCACAGTCTTCTGGCCCAGGCCCGGACATGCCATCTGCCACACCCTCATTCAATCTGTCACTGGAGCGTGCACCCAGCCAGGGCCGGCCTTTGGGGTGTGCGACAGGGTGCCACACTCCAGGGGGCGCCGCGGGGTCCGCCGCAGGGTCTGCCGCCCGCCCCCTCTACACCTAAATTAAAACATTGTGGGTTTTTTTGTTGTTTTTTTAACTTTATTTAACATGGAGGATGTTAACCCCTTCAGGACCGGGATTTTGATACTAACGTGTCGCTAAAGGACCGGAGCCGTTTTTGTGTTTTTGCCATGTCTGTCTTCAACTGTAATTTCTCTCTTATCAATTGGTGCACCGACACAAATCATATATTGTTTTTTTCAGCACAAGTAGGGCTTTCATTTGAAACCATATTAAGCTGGGTAGTACATTGTTTTGTTTGAAATAAACTGGAAAAAGTGGGGAAAAAATGAAAAAACGCATTTTTTTACAGTTTTGTATACATACAAATTGTACACACATTGAACCAATGGGAAAAAATTATCCCAAATATATTCATTAACTTGTCCTGATTTGGAAACCACCCAACATGGCCAGGATTTTTATCTATTTTGACCAGTATAGGGCAAATATTGCAAGGCATGCATTACGTTTTTGAAATGTAATTTTTTTTCAAATTTGGGATGGTAGTCTAATAACTGCAATAGTTGTCACAGATACTGATTATCCCCCCAAAATTATATGTTTATGAACAGTAGATAAGTCAAGGTGTACAACTAGGGTCATTTTGACACTTTTCAAACAGGGATTTTATCGCCAATTGCTGCCAAATTTTGAGGTATTTTTATATTTTTTTTGTTTTTTTTGCATACGTTGCAATGTTGCTTTAGATTTTATATTATATTTTGTATAGAATATGTGCAACTGCAGAACAAAACACCAAATTGTGTTCACCAACATCCCCCGGTTCCAACAAGGCCTCACATGCATGGTTCATGCATTTTTTGAGGAAGCTATGAGGGCAAAACTGGAACATGCGCATTTTCGTTTTCACATTTGGAATTTTCAGAAATTGGTTTCCTGGGCCCATATCCCATTTGGGACATTTTGGAAGCCCCCCACTGTAAATTACCCCATAAAAGTATATATTTATGAACAGAAGACAAGTCAAGGTGTTCAACTAGGGTAGTTTTGACAGTTTTCAGCTAGCCATTTCTTCACTGATGTCTGCCAAACTTCACAGGGAAATTATTTTATTGCGTTTTTAACGCATACATTTCAATGTTGCACTGAATTTCTTGCACACCATAAGTGCAACAGTGGAAGAAAACACCACATTTTGTTCACCAACATCCCCCGGTTCCAACAAGGCCTCACATGCATGGTTCATGCATTTTTTGAGGAAGCTATGAGGGCAAAACTGGAAGATGTGCATTTACATTTTTTTAAATATTTTTTTTTATCAGATTGCTTGTAAGTGACAGGTTTAGGCCGCTGACATCAATCAGGGAGACCGATCAATAATCAGCGACTTAAAATGTCACCGACAAGTGATCAGGTAATAATTATGATTTTTTCATTTATTAATAATTTGTGTTTTTTCATAATTACCCTAGATGACCCCTCTCTCTTTGTAGAGCAGGGTCATCTGTGGGCTGCCATAATGATCCGATCACTCCTATTGGCCAGGAGTGATCTGATCAGCCCAGCCCAACATTTGACCTGGAAGCACCCTGGACTTTCAGGTCAGTGCTGTTATTTTTTTTATTATTGTTATTTTATGAATTTTTTTAACTCTTTCAATGCTGATGCTCCATTGAAGCACAGCATTGACTGATATTTAGTCCCCACAAGCTTGTGGGGACTAATATTAACCCCTGCAATGCTGCGATGGGGGTCATACACAATCGCAGCATTGAAGGGGTTAATTGAGGAAGAGGGGGGGTAGGGGCTGGTCTCCACACTCATGTGGAGACCAAAGAACCCTGTCTCCCTGTCCCTGAAGCTGCTTCTGGCAGCTGGGACACAATCTCCAACAGACTGGAGATTGTAGGGGAGGAGTCTCTCTGATCAGTCTTACAGTGACTCCATCGCGGTGCCGGCATCTCATGTCTCACATGAAATGCCGGCAGGACTCCTCAAGGTAAGTTAGGAAAAGGAGAAGTAGGGAGAGGGGGGATAGTTTGAAGGGGCAGAGGGGAAGGGGGGGCGCCAGAGGAGTAGTTAGCACAGGGCGCCAGAAGACCTAAGGCCGGCTCTGCACCCAGCGGCTGGATATACCTGGCAGCAAGCTACTTGAGGAAAAAAACCTTGTCATTACCAGTTTGTTCGGGGCCATCAACTCTCCCTAGTTAGAGTATACTTTGATATTCTCACCTGTGGTGACTTTTAAGTGGTTTGTCTTCAATTATGGTATTCTGTACTGGGATAGCTGGCATGTACAAATGTCCACAGTGTTTGTGATGTTTTGGTACATGTCCATTTACATATGGAAATAGCGTTCTATCCATTCTGTACTAGAAGACTATGTAGTTATATGTATGTTAAGCAGAGTTTACATGTATTCTCAGAGGGTTTTACATACAACTTTCTCCATTTAAGCCTGGTTCCACTTTTCCCATTCCATAAGCTAATCTTGTCTACTACTGGACCTGTTCCTGTATGCTATTGTTTTGAAAGATCAACCCCATTTAGCTTCTTCTCTGGGAAGACACCTCACTAAATAAACTATGCTTAATGGTGGGCCACCACACCCCTTCTTGCAGATGTTCAGTAGTGTAACTGGAGATCACCAGTCTCACTTCTCCAATTGTGGACATCAGTGAATAAATATAAAACATAGTTCCATTTTTTGTATATAAATCATTACTGACTGAATGGAGAGTGTTGAGGATGTAATCAGTGAACACAATTCCTCCCAAATGAGCTTGAATATTTAATCTTTCTTAGTATTATTTTAAGCTTTGCAATAATTTTTCTCTCATCACTTCTGAGACAGGTATTCAACTTCTGCATACAGTTTACTGTTTACTACACAGTTCTGCGGAACATAGCCACTATGTTTCACTGTAATTTTATAAGACCAGTGTTGTATCTCCAACTACTATTCATTTTTAAAAAGTTATTGCATAGTTGCCAACAACTCTAAATTTGGTAGAACAGTTTTACTAAACCAGGAGTATGCCAATGTGGACTGACAATCAATATTCTTGGGAAAAGTAGAAATATGTTATTCTCTAATTAACATTATTTCTCCATATCCTATAGGTGAAAACACTTGATGAAAATTCCAATATTGGAAAGATATCCAAGTACTGGTCAGGGTTCGTAAATGATGTTTTTACCAATGCTGATAATTTTGGAATTGACTTCCCAGTTGACCTTGATGTGAAACTGAAAGCCGCTCTGATTGGCACATGTTTTTTAATAGTAAGTGGTCTCATTTTAGTGTTAGAAATGCAATTTCCTTCTACTTGCATATGCCCAATTGCTCACAATTTTCTAACTATGACCTGGTTTAGACAGGTTATAGAATCAAGTGCAATATTCTCACTCAGGTCAGCTAGCCTCATTTGTACACAATCTTGCATGGTCCTATTAAAAAAACTTGACTATCTTAAAATGTTGTGTCTTCTAGTCTTAATCTTGTCCTTATTACATATTTCCAATATTGTGCATTTATGTTGCATAGTGTTTCTGTGATTATTCAGATCTGTGATGCCATATGCAAACAGGACATACATGGATTAGACTGGATATCGTTTTGCAGATGTTCAGTGAATCTCATTTCCATGTGGAGTGATATCTCTCTAAATTATTTACATTTTTTAAACACAAGGTGGTGCTTTCTATGCCTTCGTGAAAAAATATCTTATTCCATTGTCTACAGTCTTAAATTTAGGATAATGCAAAGCAGTTTTCTAACAATGAGACAATAAGTTTAGGGTTGTATGAAGACATATGTTATATTTTCATTAGTTAAAGTATTTAACAGTTTGCTAAACTGATTAAGTCAAGCTCCCGCGACCCAGGAGAGTTCCCAGGTGTGATTATCATTATTATAGCTAACAATAACTAAATGTGTTAAATCTAATTTTATGAATTTATTTTCAGGATTTAATGTATTTTGAGCAGTCTTCAGATAGATTTTGATGACGATAGCTTTGCCAGTACCTTCTGATGAATACCATGGGAAACAAAAGAAGATATTGATGACATTTACCTTAAGAAGATTTCATAACTTTTCTAAAAATTGTTAATTAATTAAACATATGTTCAGGTCTGTATGAATTACTGTATTTTAAGCTTGTGCAATTTTTTTCAATAAACATATTTGTGAGCAATACAAAAATCCATGATTTCTGTCTTATTACTAGACTTCCAAGAATGCTGTTTTTTTTTCATTGTAATATGAACCACTCTAGGAAAACTCTAAGAAAAAACATCTAAAACTGTGAATAAGCCATCAGCACAATTCTTTTAATGTCTAAGTAGATGACACAAGTATGGGTGGAGAAGGCAATCACGGTAGGCAATA
Source organism: Spea multiplicata (assembly GCA_009364415.1). NCBI lineage: Eukaryota > Metazoa > Chordata > Amphibia > Anura > Pelobatidae > Spea > Spea multiplicata. Next base: position 43,379 of record VKOC01017261.1, read on the forward strand.
AAGATGGAATTTGTCAAAGGTCTGACTACAAGGCAACCGTAAACAAAGGGGAATTTTATTTTAAATATTTTTCTTCTAAATACTTAGCTCTATATTTATTCCTCGTAACTTTCCTCTTTGCCCATGTTTTGCCTACTTCCACCAGCTTTTCATGTCTAATGCGAGCTAGCTCTGCCTCGTGTCTGGTCCATCCATCACCAACTCATGCCCAAATTTCCCTCATCCCAGGTAGAGGAACACCTCCAGGAGACAAGATTACAAAATTCCTAGGTATTCTTTTTCTTAAGCATGTTTTGTGGATGTTAATAATCATTATGACCCCACTTTAGACATTGCTACTTATCAGTCTATAAGTCAAAGGCTCTTTAATGTAGGACATTTCACTGACTGCCGTATAGGCACCATGACTTGCACAAGCCTTGTCACAGACATGATTAGGACATGTACACTTAATTACTCTGTCTGGCAAGACAGGTATATTTTCCTAAGCAGTGGCCCTCAGAAACATTTCTTTTTTAAAAAAGGTGATAAAATGAACTGAAGTCACAGTAAAGTATATCCTGTAGGTGGCAGTCATACCTCACTTATGATAAGCTGTAAAGTATATGTTCAGTACTAGTTGGTTTACATTTTTTTTTAAAATAAATGGCTGTATCTCTTTCGCATATTAAATCATATATTTAATCCTTTCAATGCCAACCATATATGTGGCAGATAGGACCGCAGGTGCCCTCTTGACGATCACTACAAGCTGTATTGCCCTGATTCAGCCCAGCTCAACAGTTAGAGGCATGAACCTAATGTCACTATTACACACCAATAGAAATAATGTTTGTTCCCAGTAATACATTATTATTTGGTCATATGTTGACAGTTTCTCCTACTTCCACAAAATTACCCCTTCAATCCCAGGGGTTTTTGGTACCTCAAAGCCCAGAGCAATTTTGCCATTTTTGGGGTATGTCGGTTTAGCGATTATTCTGCTTTTCATGTGAATAGTGTACCCATGTAAACTATATATTGTTTTTTTCAAGGAGAGATAGAGCTTTCGTTTGATACCAAAGTTGGATGATTAGCTGAAAATTTAGAATGAGAAATGTAGTAAAAACTAGCGAAGATTAGAAAAATAAACTATTTTTTTTTTACATTTTCCAGAAACCTCACAAAATTAGTAAAGTGATGGAAAATCCCCTCCAAGTTGATCAACAGGTGTCCTGATTTCAGAAATACCTAATTTATATAGATTTTCCAGACTTTCCCAGCACCAGGGAGCATACTATTAGGTGTACAATTGGTTATAATTTTTATGCCTATGGCTTAACAGGTTTGGGGTTGTGAACGGGGCAGGAGGGTTATACTGGCGAGATGTTATGCTAGGGCAATGGGAAGTAAGGTTTTTTAAGAATTTTTTTATCTTTTTTATTTATATAATATTAAACACAGCTCACATTATAATTTTTTTTAGCATTATTTATATACCTATATTAACCCTAAAGACACCATCAACCACAACTGAACCTAAATTAACCCTAAACACCCCATTAACCATAACTGCCCCTAAATGAACCCCCACCTCCCCTAACTTTCAGCAGCCCAAACATTAATTTTATACTCAAAGTTAGAGCTGTGTGGATGCTATAAGCAAATGGGCAGGGCCAATCAGCAGTGTGACTGCAGGGAGGGACTCTAAGTAGTAACTGCTGTGAGTCGCACTGAATGAAACCGATTATAAAACGAGGGGTATTTTTCAGAGCTTTTTCCTTGAAAAAACCCTCATCTTATCTTCAACGAATCGATAATAAAATTTGTTGGCAAGGATTTTCATTATCGATTATTATCCATTTTATTGATTCATTGTTGCAGCCCTAGCCGGGATGTTTATGTGTAATGTCAAGCGAGTATGTGCTTGTATATGTATGGGCAGGCATTTGTATGGGAGGAGTATATGTGCATATTTTGACAGTTTATCCATTACTGTTACTGTTTTGGGCCTAAGGAGTATAGAATGAATAAAGGGTGTGTCTGAGCCAGAATGAGAGGAGACCGGGCTGAAAGGAGACCTCAGTCTCTGAGCATACTACTGTGGGTACAGTCTGGGTGCTAGATAAATCATGTGGATGCAATCTGGGCAAATCATGTGTCTGTGTATTTTGGATGCTGGGTCAAATCCTATGTGTGCAAAATGGGTGATAGGGCAAATCCTTCTCTATACCTGCAAATACAGGTTTTGCATGTCTTATTCATTTGATCTATACCAGCAATACTGCATTACCAGGTGTTTATTTGATCTATACCTGAATTACATGGGGGAGCAAAATAGAGTTGTAGCACAGTGAATAAGGGGACAAAGGGACTCTGGGGGAGTTGATAGTTTTATTAGCCACGAGAAAGAGGCTGTGCCAAAGTCATCTTGAAACAATTTGTGGTTTCCATTTGTACAAACATTTAATATGCACATACTTTTGTAGCAGGAAAAACATAACATTTCTGCATACACCAACTACTTAAAATTAGAGGGAACAATAGCCACTATAAATAAGTCCTCACATTTTGTTCTATGCTGTTTATCTTGTGGGAAATCCATCCCTGATAATATTGTGCATGATCAACATTAACACAAAATACAGACCAATTTTTATGTTGTGCTGATTAATGTCTTTTTATTGTTTGGCTTTTTATGGCAAAACCATTTAAAGTACAACAGGATAAAACATAAGGCAAGGTTCAATGGGGAGAGACTGATGCTAGGGTGGCAATTTATGTATACTGTATCCAGTTGTCTTCAAACAAAAAACTGTGCTAGCCCACAAATATACATTTTTAAAACGTAAAAATGAAAAATACATTCAAGTGTAATTACAATTATAGTAATTATATGTACTATATGTATGCTTCCGAACTCATAAAGTATATGCTAATGGCAGAAATTAAATGCTTTCTATGGCACACGCACTATAGCTAAAGTGGTGTTTGTGTATTAATTGTTGTTATTGATCGTATTGAAATAAGAACTCATTGTGGTTATTGTTGTTTCGCATTCAAAGTATACCAAAAGATAAAAGATTTGGTCAGTGTCACCCAAGATCAGAGCTGGGTGAGACCAGAGGTGTGCCTGGAAGCACCGCCCTTTTGCAGAAGTGCGTTGGGAGTCAAAACTGAACATGCAGTGACATGCGCAAGACAATAGATAAGCTGAGGGAAAGAGTGAGAGCGTGAGAAAATACTGTTTTAGCTTTCTAGAAAGTTTTTTTAAATTACATTTTCTTTAGCCCCTTAATGACAATTGCCAGTTCTGGCCCATCTGGCCCATCATGCACTAACATCCAGTTAGTGACAATTGACGTGCCAGGACCGTCATGGCTTTAAACAGGTGCAGAAAGCATTCTACGTTCGCTTTCTGCACACAAACACAAATGGTTGGCTCCTTAACTCACAGCAATTGATCTGGAAGCACCCTTGACTTCCAGGTCAGTGCTGTTTTTGTTTTGTTTTGTTTTTAACTCTTTCAATGCTGATGATCTATAGCTTGTGGGGACAAATATTAACCCCTGCAATGCTATCGTATCATACACAATCGTGACATTGAGGGGTTAATGCTGCGCAATCACTCTTAATGGAGCGATCGGGCAGCAGGGGATGGTTGGGGCTGGTCTCCACACTCACGTCCCTGTCCGTAAAGTGGCCCCTGGCAGCTGGGACACAATTGCTCTTTTTCGCTATTGCTGTTCTGCCTGGGCAACACGGGTATTAACCCCTAAAATGCGTGATTAAAGGGGTTGACGCTGCACTCTCGCTCTTATGGAGCGATCAGGCAGCAGGGGAATGTTGCAACAGGTTCCCAAGTGTGGGGACCCAGCAAGGCAAAGCCCCCTTCCCTGAAGCTGCCTGTGACCACGAATGTGGTGATGTGGGAGCATTTTGTTTGCACGGCGTACCCCGGACACGAATTGGGTTAAATTACCACCCCCCCACACACTTTGTTAAATTCCTTTGAGTATTTAAATGTTTCTACCAACTCCACTCTTCTCTCCTCATATTGTTATTTTGGCCTAAACTTACATATTAACATACTAAGTCATTAACATACTGCCTAAAATTGAATCATCCAGAGGGACCTTCTGACTAATGAAAGGAATTCACTAGGCTTGTGATGAACAGCACAGGTGATGTTTACCATGACATCTTCCAGGCCAATACAAAATAAAATCCATGTTCAGTACTGTACTCTATTACTATATATATCTACATGTCATTTAGTTCTCAAATAAAAAACTTTAATTTTTCCAACCCCGTTATAAGCCTGTTTTCATTATTGATCTGGTTTTATTTCTATGACCTTTCATGAATGGAAGTATATTTGCCGCACCTACTTCCTCTTTTCCACTTCCATTTTTCGTATTTACTTAGTGACTGGGGGTTCAAACATTCTGTAAGATAATAGAGGCATTTGAATGTAATCTTTAAAGCTATAAATTACCACACTTAAGAGTTCAATAAAATGTTTTCAACATGGAACAATCAAACAGACTTCTATATTAGGCAATAACAAAATATTGCCTTGTAGCAGTCAATGTGATTGCAGATATACTCATTTGGTCTTTGGCCTTATTTTATATTCAGGATACCTATATACTTATCCCATGCATATTTAAATTTCATCTCTGTATTTAACTCTAATACTTTTGCTGGGAGGCTGTTCCACTTATCTTCCCCTCCTCACACTTAGTAAAATTGCATCAAAGTCTCTTACTAATTTTAGACTATATTCTCTTGTCCTCGCGTTTCTTCTCCTTTAAATGTTTCTGCCACATCCTGTCTCTCACTTCTCTTCCCCAAGTTATACATTCTGAGAGCCTTTAATCTTTCGTAATAATTGTTCGTGACATTGCTCCAGAATATCTACATCCTTCTGGAGCATAGGATGTTGTTCAGTAAGCCTACCTAACATTATCAGTGACATTGTTTAAACAAATACGCCTAACCCTGGGTGCTGAAAGTGTTACGAGTGTTTGATCATTTAGATTATCTTGTTTGCTGTTTGATAACTGTTGTGTAAGTCAATGAGACAGACAGCCTTTCTTACATAGATTAATCAGATGCGTGTTAACCCTTGGAGTAACAGTAGCCGGAAGATCTGATTAGGACTGAGATATTTTACCTACCTTACAAACAGCTGTTAACTTTTATAGGCACTGATATTAACTTTTTACTTACAACTAAAGCTATTTATTTTTGTAAACATTTTATTACATCTTTTCATGTGCCAAGGTTTAGACATTAATGGCTGTGTGTTGAGTTATTTTGAGGGGACAGCAAATTTACACTGTTATACAGGCTGTACACTCACTACTTTACATTGTAGCAGAGTGTCATTTCTTCAGTGTTCTTCATATATTAAATGATTGTTAAATTTTAGCATATTATATATACAGTATCACTGCTGATGGACATTTATTCCAACATCTCCAATTATAACACAAAATCTATAGATTCTCATTCAAAACGATACTTAAACATACAGAACAATATTTATTCACTGTACAGTAGCTATGCGGAAATTGGGAAAAAAAAACACTATTTGCTCATGTTGTTTATGATTCTCGTATGTTATGATTCTTTTTATGCTGAAAAAGTAAAAATGCACAGGAACGTCCCCTAAGTGTGACAGATTTTTTAAGACATTGTTATGTCTTAACTACTTTTGGGTTGGAAGCCGACAAAGTTTTTTTTATTTGTGATTTCTATCAGGATGGGTTTGACGTGTTTGTGTGCTTATATGTTTATACTTCTTTAACCCCTTGATGACAATTGCCGGTCCTGGCACGGCACTGAAAAGCATGTGCTTTATGACAATTGACGTGCCAGGACCGGCACGTCTTTAAACGGGTGCAGAAAGCGATCTACTATCGCTTTCTGCACCCAAAAAGCGTTGCTGAATGCCTCGACCTCGAGGCATTCAGCAACGCCGCGATCGGCACGAAGGGGCCATCTCTGGCCCCTCCACGGGGCGTCAACATCCGTCATACTTTGTATGGCGGCGGACGCCCGTTTTATGATCGCCTCCTAAACTTAAACACTAACCAAACACTAACCTTTTGATGGGCTGTGACCGCTCCGGAGAGCGGTCACAGCCGCAGCTGCCGGTGATCTTCGCCATCAAGTAAGATGGCCGCCGCCCTTTAACAGGAACCAACAAATTTTCAAAGTTCGCTAGATGGTCCAGACCATCTAGAGAACTTTGGCTCCACTTGCAGGTTGAATACAGGTACTGCATTCACCATGCAAGTCAATGGAGCACAGCTTTCTAATCACAGTGTGATTAGTAAAAATAAATTAAAAAATAAAATAAAATTGATAATAATTAGAAAAAAAATAGTAAAAAACTAGTAAAATGTAAAAATCATTTCCCACTGATGTCACTATCAGGGGAACCTCCAAGTTGAAAAAAAATGTTAAAAAAAATGCAAAAAAATAAAAAATAAATAAAATATATATAAAAAATATATTTTTGTGAGCAAGTCCTAAAATTAGCATATTAGCTTAAAACAATTCTCGCATGGAAAGAGTTAAAATACTGGCATATTAAATGCCCGTGGGGTGTCTACTTTTAAAAAAGGTATGATTTGATGGGGTAAATTGAATTGGCCGGGTTCAACAACGTCCCAAATAACACGGGGGTAAGGATGGCCACACATCTAATTTCCAATTAGAAAAATGCACACGTACCAAATGTGGCCTTTTAGTTCCCCAAAAAATGACACACCCATGCATGTGGGGTATCACTGCACTCAGGAGATGTTGCTGAACACATTATGGGGTGTCGTGTGACAGCGGCATATACCAGGAGCTGTAAATTCATACATAAAGTAGGTGTGTGTGGAAAAAATACACACACAAAAATACTACTGCAAACTTTGAAAAAATGCTGGTGGTAAAATGTGTGCATGCAAAGAGTTAAAATACCAGCATTTAAAATACCCTGTGGTGTCTAGTTTTGAAAAATATATGGTTTTGTTGGGCACACTGAAATGGCCCGGCTCAAAGATGTACCAAATAGGGCATGGGCAGTGGATCCCCAAATGCCAAATTTCACCATTGAAAAATGCGCATGCCCCAAATGTGGCCCTTTTGCCCCCAAACAGCCAGGCAAAATCATTCATGTGAGGTATCGCTGTACTCAGGAGATGTTGCTGAACACATATTGGGGTGTTTTATGATAGTGACATATACGAGAACTTTTTAATTCATACCTGAAGTAAAATGTGTGTGGAAAGCCAAATGCAAAAAAATGACTACCACAAAGTTTGAGAAAGATTGGTGGTAGATATGGTGCATGGAAAGAGTTAAAATACTAGCATTTGGAATACCCTGAGGTGTCTAGTTTTCAAAAATATATGGGTTTATTGGGCACACTGAAATGGCCCGGCTCAAAGATGTACCAAATAGGGCATGGGCAGTGGATCCCCAAATGCCAAAGTTCAACATTGAAAAATGCGCATGCCCCAAATGTGGCCCTTTTGCCCCCAAACAGCCAGGCAAAATCATTCATGTGAGGTATCGATGTACTCAGGAGATGTTGCTGAACACATATTGGGGTGTTTTGTGATAGTGACATATACGAGAACCTTTTAATTCATACCTGAAGTAAAATGTGTGTGACAAAACAAATGCAAAAAAATGACTACCACAAAGTTTGACAAAGACTGGTGGTAGATATGGTGCATGGAAAGAGTTAAAATACTAGCATTTGGAATACCCTGGGCTGTCTAGTTTTCAAAAATATATGACTTGATGGGGTAAATTGCATTGGCCGGGTTCAAAGATACCCGAAATGGCACATGGGGGGAAGAATTACCAGATTTGGAAAAAATGGCTTTGAAATAGCAAAACGCTACCTGTACTTATTGCCCCATAATGGGTAGAAAAAAGCAAAAAAACATAAAAACATTGGGTATTTCTAAACTCAGGACAAATAGTAGAATCTATTTAGCAGGTTTTTTCATTACCTTTTATAGATGAGTAAAAGATTTTTCAACTAAAAGTTAGAAACAGTCATTTTTTTCTAAATTTTTCACCATATTTTATAATTTTTTTAATAGTAAATAATATGATACAATCAAAACAATGTCATCTAAAGAAAGCCCTTCTTGTCCTGAAAAAAACAATATCTAATGTGTGTGGGTTCAGTAAACGGGAAAGAAGAAAATTACAGCTAAACGCGAGCAGCGCAGAAATGTTAAAAAGGCCATTGTCACCAGGGGAACAAACAGTAAAATCAGCCTTTGTCACGAAGGGGTTAAAATGCAAAGCTTTTAGACAACTTTACTGATCCTCCTCTTGAATTGGATGACCGATAACCCATACAGGATGGTACCAGCCAAAGCTTCAAAGACCACCAAGTTCACTAAAAATCCAATTTCTTCAGACTTATGCCCTGGGACCCATATCCATTGTGGCATTCCCAAATAGCATGTGGAAAAATATAAAAGCTTCAGTAAAAGTGCATATGTGAGATAATAATTAAATAACCATTTTAAATACCAGCCTTGAGTCTGGTGCATTGTGGCTAGTTACTATTACCTAGGTTTAGAAGGAAGTTTGAAGGAGGCAAGTACCTCAAGCTCCATGGCACTCTCAGCCTCAGGGCAGAATATCAGTGGCCCTTTCACCCACCTCACATAAAGAGCTCCAGACCAAAGAGACTACTCTTAATCTAGGCCAAAAAGCCAGGCAGGGATCATACGGTTATTACAGCACGAAAGGAATATTTGTACTTTTATCCAGTATCTAAGCTTCATTACTGCACAGAGCTTGTGATACTGGCTCCTGCTGACAAAGGGGAGACCAGACTTTAATCAGACAGCCTGATGCCTTGTGCACCAGCAAAGAGATCTCTCTGTTGATGCAAAAAACTGTTGTACTTATACATCCTAAGGTAATTCTAACCAATTTTTCATGATCTCATAGTATTTCCAAAGGGGCATCAACCTGATGGCAAGACATTTTCTGTCAATCGTGGTTCAGACACAAATATGGTATGTATATGGTCTGATTATAAGACGACCCCCCAAAATCTGAATATTAATTTAGGAAAAAAAGAAAAAGCCTGAATATAAGACGACCCTATAGGAAAAAAGTTTTACCAGTAAATGTTAATTCATGTAAACTATGTGAACAATTGTTTGGTAATAAAAGCTATGATTGAAAATATTTTGTTTTTATTTCTTTTCTTTTTTTTTACAACCTGCCCCCCTCCCCGTTATGCACATCTGCCCCCAGGCTTGCCACTCTGCCCCAGAAATGCCTTATACACCCTATATGCCACTGTGCCCCATGATATGCCTTTTAACCCTCTAAATGCCACTGTGCTCCATGATACGCCTTGTAACCCTCTATATGCCACTGTGCCCCATGATATTCCCTTTTAACCCCCTAAATGCCACTGTGCCCCATGATATCCCTTTTAACCCCTAAATGCCACTGTGCCCATGATGACGCCTTTTATATGCCACTGTGCCCCATGATATGCCTTTTAACACTCTAAATGCCACTGTGCCCCCATATGTGCCACCCTGCCTCCAGAATTGCCTTATACCCCTATATGCCACTCTGGCATTTAGGAGGTTAAAAGGCATATTATGGGGCAGAGTGGCATATAGGGGGCTATAAGGCTGCAGCGGAAGTTGTCTACGCGAATCGGGTAGAGCTCTACACGCTGCCCAGACTAAGCACCGGAGACTCAGATGCACCGGTGAGTTGGGGGAGCATAACACAGGAGGATCCAGGTCCCCTGCATCTGAGTCCCCGGTGCTAAGTCCGGGCGGTGTGTAGAGCTCTACACGATTCACATAGACAACTTCCGCTTCAGCACCGGTAAGTTGGGGGGGGGCAGGAGGATCCAGGTCCCCTGCATCGCTGCGGAGGATCTGGATCTTAGTCTCATAGTCAAACCTATTTGAGGATTATAAGACGAGGGGTATTTTTCAGAGCATTTGATCTGGAAAAAACCTCGTCTTATAATCGAGCAAATACGGTAAATTGAAAGTGGCACCAACTTTCAAAAAAGTGCAACAAACACAAGGTTGTTCCCCACACAAAACCAATAAAGTAACTAATGTGCAAAAAAGTGTTACTCAAAGAAAAGTTTATATAAAAGAAAATATTGTCCCATGGTCCCATTAATGTATCTTACGTAGACCTAGACATTTATATGCAGGTAGACGTTAATAGTTATATAACCACAGAAACATACAAATTTTCTGCCCTGGCTATTGAATGCTCCAAACAGCCAATTGCTAAGAATGAAAAGGAACTGTACAGAAATCAGTATGAAAGACAAGTCAAAATTATTATTTTTATATTAATATTTATTATAATTTTTTAGATATAAATTATAAACTAGATTCTTTGAAATCTACAAATGTTTTGATAAGAATAAAAAAAAAAGTTCATAATACAAAACAGTTGGTTATGATTATATTGGATTATAATGGATGTCATAGACACATTTAAAATATCATTAAAAATATTGGCCTATATTAAAGAAAGATCCAATTCTTAAAGACATGCTGGGAGAAAAACCTGGAAGTATTTATAGAGGAGCACTCAGTATAAAAATGCATTTGTGTAAAATAGATCTCATGTTTGAGTTCCTCTTATAATTAGATCTCAAATAGAGTCTGACTATAAGACTAAGATCCAGATCGCCCGCAGCGATGCAGGGGACCTGGATTATCTTCACTGGCAGCCAGTGGACATCTGGCCGATGTGTACAGACAACCGCTGCTGCCCGGCACTTGACGTGGCATGACCTCTTGGCGCTCTGTCACAGAAGCCCCTGCGAAAGTGCCGGGCAGAAGCACAGGTTCCCTACTAGACACCAGGGAGTCTGGAGCATGGGGGGAGTATGCATTGGTAAATCTGGGGGAGCAGAGTGGCATAACAGGGGTTCAGAGTGGTATATAGATGTATAAAGCATATAGGGGGTATAAGGCATATTTGGGGGGCAGAGTGGCATATAGGGAGTATAAGGCGTATCTGAGGGGTAGAGTAGGAAGCCGTGGGGCAGATGTGCATAACTGGGGGCAGGTTGGCAAGTAAAAGGAAATAAAAACACAAACAATGCATTTTTCTCAATCATAGTCTTTATTAAATAGGAAAAAATAGTTTACATGTGAATATTTACTAGTAAAACTTTTTTTCTTATAGGGTAGTCTTACATTCAGGCTTTTTCTTTTTTCCTAAATTAATATTAATATTTTGCGGGGTCTTCTTATAATCAGGGTCATCTTATAATTGAGCAAATACGATACTAGAGCCCATATTTGTAAAATCATACAGATTTTCCGAACATTATATAATTTAGTAAAACAGATCTACACATTTCTTTGGTATATATTATTTTTCATATTTTTATGTTTTCTGTGTTGATTTTATTTTATATTTCCTTTTCTTTGCGCAACACTTTATTGCACGTTATTAACAAATACATAGAATAAATGTTCTAAAGGAGAATCGTGTTTGTTGTATATAACTATTTGGTCACTGTGTAGTCAAGGGTGCAGAAGCCATAATTTTTTTGTACTTGTACAGTGCAAACACGTTCTAAATATAACTGCTGAAAATATGATCTGTCCAGGGAATTTAAGCTTGTTATTTAAAGTAGTTGCCAGAAAACAAATGACTCAAACATCACAGATGAATAATGTTGTCACACACAGGGCTGTAGCTTGCAACCAATATGCCATCACACAACAGACCAAACTGATCCTTTGTTTTTGGAAGCGTGTAAAACAACGAAGGAACAAAATAATTATAATAGAATATTAGAATTAAATCTAATTCCAGAGGAGTAAAATAATATTTTTAATATTAAAATAAATAATACAAGGAAAATATACACTCTGGAACATAAAGAATACAAATAAATATAATTTAAGATGATAGCATGGCATTCAGCAACACCGAAAACCCATCCCAGGATGCACTGTAACCGCTCTGGGGGGCCATCACGATTGCCACTGGGAGAGATTTTGCCTCTCACAAGATGACAGCGTCTATTCAAAAAAAACATTTTTGTATGAGCAAGTCCTAAAATTAGCTCTATATTTTCACACAAATTATTGCATGGAAATAATTAGAATACTGGCATTTTAAGTAACAACCTACATATGTGCAAGCAGAGAAAAGAAAAATGTTGGTGCGCTAAGCTAGTCCCAGGCTCAAATAATACAAATGTGCAAAATGAGGCCTACCAGATGCTGCAAATACAGTATATTGGCTGTACAATGTATACAAAAAACAAAATATGTCTACGCAGTTTACCGTGGGTACAGTAAATGAGAAAGAAGAAAATTATAGCTAAACACGAACACTGCAGAAATATTAAAAAAGACATTGTCACGAAGGGTGCAAAAAAAAAAAAAACAGTCACAAAGGGGTTACTGATTCTCGTTTTTCTGGTTGTGTCAGTTTATGTAGATGCAGCACCCTCGACATTGACACCCTTGGCAAATATGAGCAAAGAAGGCTGTGAAAATGAGTCTTTTTTGTTTAACCTTTCTTCAAACAATACACAAAAATGCTCTGCTCTCGTGGATATCAAACAATTGCAAACACAACACCGATTTATAAAAAAAAAAAACCAAATTAGCATAAATCGTTAAATACCGTATTGGCTCGATTATAGGCCGCACCCGATTATAAGCCGCACCCTTAAAGTTTGGTGCTTTTTTTAATGAAAAATGAATTTTTAAAGAAAAAATACACATTAGTGGAATAGTAAAAGAGTATTTTATCTAATGAAAAGGAATACACGTATTTAAAAAAAATTGGTGTCTATTATGCAGTTAGTCAGCATAGGTTATTTGCTCCTTATTCATAATGCACCTTACTTATAGATATGCCACTCTGTCCCCTTGATATGCTTTATGTCCCCCTAGTCTCTCTCACACAGAGACTCAGACAGTCTCTCACACATGCACACAGACTCAGGCAGTCTTTCTCTCTCGCACACACACACACACACACAGACTCAGGCAGTCTCTATCTCTCTCTCACACACACACACAAATAGACTCAGCGCTGCGGGGGATCTGGATCCTAACCCTGCTGTTTGCCCGCAGCAGGGCTAAATGTGACAAAAAAAACACCTGCCAGCACCCAGAACTGCATGTCCCCGGCATCAGGCAATACAAATTGCGCATCCCTGCACTAAACCCCAAGTATAGACCGCACCCCCACTTTAAAGCCTTAAAGTGGAGGGGGGGGAGGGGGGCCTAGAATCTGGCCAATACGGTATATCTGTGCTACAATAATTGGCGCCCCAATTAATTCATATATGAGAAAAATATACTTGAAGTATATTCACAGTGATATTGTACATTTTCTAGTACATGTGGGTGACTATGACCATGAAATTGTTCAACTGTGACTTCTTGTTTCACAGGGGTATAATATTAGGTAAGACGAAACCAAAATGGAGGTTTTTGGTAATAAACACCAAAGGTGGGTTTGGTAGCCATGGGAAAAGTACCTTATGCCCACGGTGAAATATGGTGGTTGCCATTTAATATTTTGGGGCTATTTTTCTGCCAGAGGACCAGGACATTTTGTTAGGATACATGGCATTATGGAATCTATCAAATATAAACAGATATTAAATTACCGTATTTGCTTGATTATAAGACTACCATATAGGAAAAAAGGTTTAATAGTAAATATTATTTCAAATGTAAACAATTTTTATTAAAAACTATGATTGATAGAAATGCGTTTTTTGTTTTTATTTCCTTTTATTTGCCAACCTGCTCCCTAGTTAAGCACATCTGCTCACAGTTATGCACATCTGCCCCCAGGCTTGCCACTCTGCCCCCAGATTTGCCTTATACCCCCTATATGCCACTCTGCTTCCCTAATATGCCTTATACGCCCCTATATGCCACTCTGCCTCCCAGATATGCCACTCTGCCACCCAAATATGCCTTATACCCCCTATATGTCACTCTGCATCTCTGATATGCCACTCTGCCCCCCAGAAATGCCTTATACCCCACCAAATATGCCACTCTGCCCCCCCCCCAAGACTTACCAATGCATCCCCAGACTTGTCCCGCGTGCTTCAGGCTCCCTGGTGTCTAGTGGGGGCCGCCGGTGGATGTCTGCACAATGCCCGTCATAGAAGCCCCAGCGGAAGTGCCTGCCAGAAGCGGAGCTTGTTTGCGTGCATCGCGCAGATGTTCACCAGCTGCTAGAGAGGAGGATCAAGGTCCCCTGCAGCGCTGCGAGGGATCCTCCTCTCTGGCAGCCGGTAACTCCTTCTCTTCTGCTTCCCCACTCTGAAATCCTCCACTGGCTCCCTATTACCTTTAGAATTAAATTTTAAATCCTGGTAACATATAAGGCCCTCCATAACACTCTTCCTCCATACATTTCTGCCCTTATAAGCAAATACTCTCCTACTTGATCCTTACGTTCTTCCCATGGGCTAAGGCTCTTATCACTTATCACCTCTTACTTTTCCCGTCTACAAGATTTCACTCGGGCTGGCCCATATCTCCGGAATCTACTTCCACCGAACCTTCAGCATTCAAGAAACATCTCAAAACCCACTTCTTCAGCGAAGCATACATCTTAGCAGCTAGAACTTCCCTGTCACTGATACAACCCCACACTACTTCTCACCTTTCCCCTTTGTGCGTTATGTTTGTCACCCCATTCCCTCAAGATTGTAAGTTTGCGTGCGGGGCCCTCTCCACCTAATGTATCAGTTTGTCTTAGTCTGTCAATTCTTGTCTTGCATACGCCTTGAATATATGTATTGTAATAAGTGCTGCTTAAATTGTTGGTGCTATATAAATAAAAGATAATAAATAATATTTTTGTGTATTTTTTTTAAACAATAAACAAAGATTTTTGTGGAATGCACTGTACATAGATGGTGACAACAGAAAAGAACCAATCAAATTTTTTATTCTAGTCTTGTAGAGCTATATATACCGGTACTTAGCAGTTGGTTAGGGATTTTGATACATTTTTACTTTAGTCTTCTATTACCCTAGTAGTTAGGGTTTTATATGATTGTAATGAAGGTTTTATTTTAAGGAATGTTTTTATTTTTACATACTCTCTGGTTATATATATATTGCCACCTGTATTGCCACAATAAAGCTTGTTGGAGTCCGTGAGTGCAGTCTTAACGTATTATTTATATCTATATATATATATATATATATATATATAACATGTATTTCTATAAACATGTATTTCTCTTATAAACATTATATTGCATTGAGACTAGCCCTCACCCTCATTTAGTTAGCAAATAGTAATGGCTAATGTCACTGGATGTATTTCATCTTTTTTTTTCTTTTAGCAGAAAAAAACAAGTTTCATATGTTTATCAAAGCCAATGTAAACATTATGATGTACCGTATATATTTTCAATATACAATTTCATTTTGTAATGCCATGGTCATTATTTTTTTCATTCCATAAAGTTAATTGTAACATGAAATGGCACAATACTAATTTGTGCAGGGGAGAGAAGATCACTCGTACCATGCTTATTCATTTTGCATATATCTGGCTTTAGAGATCAGTGAGTTGGGTCACAACATTAGGAAAGTCTTTGTGAGTGTTCATACAGACAAAAATCTAAAACAAATGGAGGAGCTTAAGCTTACTCGGTTTTCACTCATACAATACTCTCATCCATACTTACCCAGCTCTGCCTACTTTGTGGTCTTATTGTTTAATGAGGAATAAGGGTTTCACACAGTGTTATAATTCTATATGCTTACATATTTATATATCATATTGTCTTTACACAAGCTTTGCAGTGAGTGATCGAACCTGGGGAGGTAAAGGTAAATCATCTAATCCGTCCCACGGTATCTAACATACACACTGGCACACATTTACAGTACATTTTTGTACAATTAAGAGATAAGCAATCTATTGCAGGTCAATAGTTGAAAAGTAGGTTCCAACTCTGAATTCACTATGAAAAAATCAAGATATGCAACAAAGGATATTAATTAAAATAATGTGATTATTTTTGATATAATGCAGAGTACACAAAAATAGTGTCACATGCACCCAGCGGCAGCCCAAATTTAGCAAGAACAGTGGCATTTTGTTTTAAAACACAAAACATAGTCTAGGTGTCTTAGTGATGTAAAAAAGTATTACTTTATGGAGAGGGTGGTAGATAAGTGAAACAGCCCCCAAGGAGAAGTGGCAAAGGTTCATACAGTGAGGGAATATAAAAGGTGCATGGGATAGGCATACGGCTAGCCTGAATCTAAGATGAGAAAGGAATGATTAAGGTTTGAGTCATTAAAATGTTTCTATATAAAGTGATTTATCATATAACAAGTCAAAAAACTTTATTTTTAACATAAACACCATGACCATACCTGGGAACATGAGCAGGACTGCCTACCCACATCTCAAAGTGGAAAGTTCACAGGTATGACCATGACTAGTGACTAGACTCAGAGGCATGAAATTTCATGTGTCAAGGTGTTAAATTCAGCTAAGACAAATGCCACAGTACTATGGTGGGTCAAAACGGACTTGGTACACAGTTCAGTAGCAGTAAGTGTCCATGTAGAAAATCTATAGAACTGAAATAAGTCAAAACATCTTCCTAAAATTCTCTTGGAATGTTACTTACATTGCCTATGTGACTCTATGAGGAATCCTCCTCACCCACCAGATGCTCTTCGCACCACTACATAAGAAGTCAAAGTAAAAATAAAATAGTGGGCATAATGTAAAAAGCATAAGAACGCACAAATAACAATCTCGGTTTTAACAGTGCTATGGAATTTGATGGCGCTATATAAAACGACAAATAATAATGCACTTTGTCACCTTAGTGCCAGGACCAGACTAGTATTGAAAATGGAAGAGAATGGAAAGAGGGGCTATTGTATGCCAGCTAAGTGTCCAGTCTGGAAACAAATGACCACAGAAACGGTAGGTACTATACCGTAAAATGGATCTAAAACATTCTCCAAGTCATCCAGACAAACCTACATAGGTTAGGAACAGTAAAATGATATAATGTAATTAACTGATCTTCAGTAAATATTCTAAAGTAAATATGGTAAAACAATGACTACGTTTAGTTTAATAGTAAGTAATGAAAATGCACACACCATCAAAAAAATTAAGTTTATGTGCAGTAAGTGCAATGTACTTGGAATTCAACCTCTAGACACAATTTATATGTTAATTTATATGAATGCAATTACCTTTCAGGAATTTGCATAGTCCTGAAAACTAAGATAATAAAACATAAAAAATGTTGGTTGAACTTTTCCAACAATTTTGGGACCAAGAGTAGCTATACAAAAAATTTTCAGAAACAAAGAAAAACCTATATCAAATTTGCATGGGCAAAACCTAAATGACTCTTAAAGATGATTCTAGAAAAAACTTCATTCAAACAATCTAATAGGAAAGGAGAAAATAAATATAAATTATACATTTAGATCCCAAACCATGACTAAAAACGTGTACACTGGTTCTAAACTCAAATTGCACAATGTTAGAATGGCTCTAAACCATTTCCAAGTCATCCATACAAACCAAAATATTCTAGAGGGGTAGAAAAATAGTACACTTTAGTGATCACCAGTAAATATTTTAAATAAAGATTTTAAAACAATTGCTACCTTTACTGTATTTAGTGGTCAAAATATACACACCATTAACAATTATGTTGATGTATTTTAATAACATATTTCTACTCAAGAGCACTATGCCTACATGTATTATTTGTTATTACACATAATGCAGAGTTATATTACGAAAGGTCATACCATAATTCTAAATCATGAATCTCTTGTTATAGGCCTTGTATTACATAGTAATCACATTGTTTGCATTTCATAATAGTACGTTCTTCTTGCTATACAGATATAGAGGTGTTTATGTTTAAAACAATGCATAAAGAGACAACCTTTGGAAATCTAGCTTTTATGTCTTACATCACTCTAAATTCTGGGTTAGGCTGTTGGCTGGCAATGGGCTGGGTGAGATTTGGGTGACTGCCAAGTCCATTCATGCATGAGCTTTGCCGCATCCCCTGTGTAATATAATATTATATCATATAACATTGCATTATACTTGTAGTCTGCGAGTCAGCTAGTAGCATGGCCTGAGCAGAGCCACGGCTAAACTGGACTGCCATATGTACATGAAGAGTCCTTGTGTGGATCCATAAAAAGTAAAATATCAAGGAAGGTATCTTTGGCTCACACTCCTTTCCTCTTTGTAAGCAGGTCATGCTATACATTTGATTTGAGCTAACATTTGCTTGTCCAGGTATAGACCCATAAAATTCACTCCCAAAACCACTCAGCTTCCAACAGGAGTCACAAATATATTAAGTACTTTTAGAGTACTCCAATTGGGAACATAGATCACAATTGGCCAAAAATCACAGTTTCCATATATATTCCATACGGAGCCAGGAATCTGTGTTTTAGGGGTGTACATTCACAAATGCAGTACAAACCTTCAATGCAAACTATACTAGATATGTGTGTGTTTTTAAGGCCCATTCAATTACTTAGTTGGGGAGGATACAGGGGGGGGGGGATGTTGATAAAATAACAGCCTTTTCACATATGTATAAAGAAACAACATTCTTATTTTTCATATTTTACCTAATGGGATATAGTTGTGAAGGTCCCATCAAAATATTTTTGAACAGTGCATATCCAATTTGAAGCACTGGTCAAGTTTAAAATTTGTTTTTGTCTTATTTTTGTACTAGGGATTTAATACAAACCTACAATCACATTTTAGATTACCTGCCACCGTTGTTTATTGCTGTTGTGCTAGTAACTTATTATTGGACTTGTATGTGTGCCTGCAATGTCCTTGGAACTCAATCCCTGGATGCAAGGAGCAAGTAACAAGACACAAGAGCAGTTTTTTTTGCCACCCAGATTGTTTCAGTTCCCTTCAGGCAGGCCCAGGGCCGGATTGACGTAGGGGCTGATGGAGCTGCAGCTGCAGGCCCCTACCTTAAAACAGGCCCAGTCAGGACCGGACTGACTGGGCCTATGCGGCCTCTATGGCCGTCCTTAACGCAGGGCAAAAAGGGGCACCTGCAGCT
Organism: Spea multiplicata; assembly: GCA_009364415.1. Classification (NCBI taxonomy): domain Eukaryota; kingdom Metazoa; phylum Chordata; class Amphibia; order Anura; family Pelobatidae; genus Spea; species Spea multiplicata. The sequence continues at coordinate 62,514 of VKOC01017261.1, forward strand.
TTAGCCCGCAGCAACTGCGACCTGTCCCGCCACTCTAGAGGGCCCGGGCAGCCCCCACGATCAATTCCGCAGGGGTCCGCTACCAGGCAGACCCTTCCAATAAAGTCACATGACCCTGCTGCGTGTCTGCTTCCCCTGTGCAGTAGAACAGGTTGTTCGCGGAAGTCTGCGAGCGGCACGTACATCTTCAGTTCAGGTAAGGGAGGCTGTATGAAGGAGGATGTGAGATTGAGTGAGTGAATTAATGAGTATCTGTGAAGGAGTGAGTGCATGAATGTTTGTGAATGCGTATATGTAAATTAGTATCTGAATGAGGGAATTAATGAGTATCAATGTATGAATGAATATCTGAATAAGTGAATGATTATCTGTGAATTAGTGAATAAATATTTGTGAAAAAGTGAACGAATATGTGTGTGATAGCATGGATGTGTAAGGGGGGGCAAAGATGCCACAGGCAGGCTGTTTTGGTGGCAAAGAAGGCAAGTCCTATTCTTCCAATCTGGGTCCTAGGCAGGTCTGGGTGCCAGATCTGATTTGATACTAAAGGGGGGTGGCTGGCATAAATATACAATGTGGGGCTGGCTGGGGGCAATACGCAAGGATGAGGGGGCATTAATTCACAAGCGGGTGCTGGCTGGGGCATCACATAAATCAATACTAAAGTGGGACTGTCTGGTGGGATAAGTATACAACGTGGGGCTGGCTGGGGGCATCAATACACAAGATGGCCAGCTGCGGCCATCACATAAATCAATGCGAAAGGAAACCGTCCGTGGAAACCCTCCGGATGCGGGAGTCAGTGTGGCAGAGCCTGTCCTGGTGTGTATTTAGTCATCTGTTTTCTGGCCCTTTACTTTCTGTAGGAATAAATTGAACTATTTAATTTTTACTTATCCAGAGATAAAACGCCCTCCTGAATTTGTAGTCACTTCAGAGGACAAAACATTCTAGGCCCAGAAATCAGTGAGAGCAAAAGTAAAGGTATTGTGTTATTTACTCTACTTCAACCTGCGTAACTTATTAAAAAGGATTAGTGGCACTAAATTGTGGCTTCAGGGGTCCCGTGTATGATGCCTTTTTTTTAGTCACATTGCTCTGCCTAGAGGATTGGCTGAGTGTCGCAATTCAGTTGGGGTGGTCTGAGGTCTAAGTTTCTTCCCTGCTGTGCTGTGAGTCTGTGACTGACCCTCATCATGAAGGTAATCACGACAGCTTCTCCAATTACCCCACAATAGTATATTGTATGCACTAAAATAAACTATTAATTAACTTGCAGAATGGTAGGTGAGTAATGAGCATTAATCTACTGTTAAGTGTCACTGTCTCACCCTACAACTCTCACTAGTCTGTAACGGCTGCTACTGACAGGATAAAATGGTGTCAACATGCTTATATATCGACTGCTGGTCTCTTCCCCTTCTAAATGCTGATTGGCAAGAGTAAAGAAAGAAAAAAAACTCCTTCAGGTTTTTGGACCTTTCAATCACAGCCATTACAATCAATGTACGTTTTGTCTACCTTTACCTATCAGTCATTGATATGTACCCTCATATACACAGTCTTTCCCACTTTACCTCATCAACAAGAGCCAAAATGTATTGTAATGGCACCAAATGGGCTTGTAATGGCGGTGGCTACATGTGGTGCCGAATGGATTATTATTTATTGTTTATTATTATTTATTTTAATGGATAAATCACTACAAAGTTTCTGAACATTTGCAGCTTTTAGTTAAAATAAAGTTTGTATGAAAACTAATGCACAAGTCTTATATATAAGATATATAAATTAGCAATCCAAAATGTTTTTTTAACTCAACCTGAAATAACCATTGAGTAGAAGACCTGTGAATTAAATTTTTTGTTTGGATTGCTACATACCGTATTTGATTAAATATAAGACGAGGTATGGCTTTTTGGCCGCAAGTGTTCCACGAAGACCACTTCTGAGCAGACTTTTCTGGACAGTAGATGGGTGTACCAGGGTCCCACTGTTTTCCCCAATGCTGAGCTGTTGGCACTGCTGGACATCTTTGGATTCAGAAGGGAAGCAAGCATGATGTCTTTCATCAGCTGCACTAAGTTCCCTTGGCTGACCGCGGTGTCTACAGGCTTCAGCATGTCCTGTTTCTTTGTGCTTCTTCAAGAGTTTGGACAGAACATCTGGAAACCCCTGCCTGCCTTGAAATTTCTGCCTGATGCTGATGCACTATAACTACCTGTATCGTGTTGCTGTGCTCAGTCTTTCTATGGTGTATGAATTTTAACATTAAACTGTTCTCAGCAACCTCACCTTGTCTTATTCCTTATTCATGAGTTTGTTTTAACCTACATATTAAATTGATGATTATTAGCATTTGGTATAATTGTTTAATCGTACACCTATATGCCCTTGTACAAGTGTACAAAGAAGAATCCAAATATTTGATTTAGATTTTTCTTCTATTTACTCACTTTCTTTTCTTTAACGTCCCACATAGTTATATCTATATCCATTATCCTATCTTGGGAAATGGTGATAGTTACATATAAAGTAGTAAAAAGTTTATAATCGCTTATAAACAAATTTAGTTGGGATAGTAACAGGCGTCAGCTGCATTTCACTGACACACCTGTTGTAACTTTAAACTTTTCAGAGATATATGAACAATACTTTCCGCCTACTCACGGAATTGTTTGTATATATATTCCAATAGGCAAAAAATCCCTGCACCTGCGATATCCATTTTTCCATTACAGCATTAAGGTGGAAAGGCTTTCAAAAAGTTTTCCTTTTAAAATAGGTATGTTTTGTTTATAAGCATATTATTTTCTCGTATTCTTTATTATTACATTCTGATTTCAGATTTAATAACATTTATATTATAATACACATAAGACATGAACAGTTTCGGAAAATAAACCCCCCTCCATATCCAGACATGAACAGTCTAAGACAAATAACCATACCTGGGAACTCTCCGGGTTTGACCCGGAGATTGCCAGGTCAAGAACCGACTCTTCCAGGTAGCGGAAGCAGTCTCGGAATAAAATAATCCCCTCCATTACCAGACGTGAACGGTTTCAGACAATTAACCCTCTCCATTATGTAGACAGTCTCAGAAAATTAACCCCTCCATTACCAGGCATGAGCAGTCTCAGACAATTAACCTCTCCACTACCAGATATGAGCAGTCTCAGACAATTAACCTCTCCACTACCAGATATGAGCAGTCTCGGACAATAAACCCCTCCATTACCAGATATAAACAGTCTCAGACAGTTAACCCCCTCCATTACCAGATGTTACACACACACGCACATACAGTCACACACATAGTCCCTCGTTGAATAAGGAGTTGAGCATTCTCTCCTGATTGACTGAAACTTTCTTCACCTTAGTGAGGGCTCTTTTTCTAATTAGTGGTAATTAACGGAGGGAGACATAGAACGTAGTTCTACCCCCCTGATGGTGGCCCTGTTAATTTTCTGAGACTGCCCATAGATACTTTGGAGAGAGTTCAGAGAAGGGCTACTAAAAACCACCACAAGAGGATATAGTCTTAAATAAGAGAGACAAAAGTAATATAAGGAAATATTAATTACTGAAAGGGTAGTAGATATATTGAATAGCCCTCCAGCAGATGTGGTAGAGGTTAGTACAGTGAAGGAGTTTAAGTATGCATGGAATAGGCATAAGGCTATCATAGATATAAGATAAGACCAGGGACTAAGGAAAATATTCAGAAATTGGAAAGACTGGATGGACCGAATGGTTAGTATCTGCTGACACATTCTATGTTATCTACAGTGGCATAATTACAGGGGACAGACGACCCCTGCAGCAACTTGTTCCTGTCTCCTGCCGCTTCAAAATTGTGCAGAAAGGGTTCTTCTGATGGGACCTGGCCAGAAGTGTGTGTGTGACCAGCAGACTGAAAACCGCAGGAGAGGGTGCGGGTGCAAAAGAAGGGGTATGTAATGTTTGTATATGAACATTAATGTGTATGTGAGCATAAACATTTACGTATACGTGTATGTAACCATGAATGTCTATCTACAAGTGTATGCAAGCATGAATGTGTAACTGCTTGTGTTTAAGCATATATGTGTAAGTATTTGTGTGAGAGCATGCTTGTGTAAGTGGAGTGAGATGGAGTATGTGTTAGCATGAGTGTGAAAGCGCTTGTGTTATCATGGATGTGTACGTGTCGTGTTTGAGCATAAAAGTGTATACAGTATATAAGTGGTGTGAGAGGGAGTACGTGTTAGAATGTGTATGTGTATGTTTGTGTTAGTATGAGTGTATTTTTGGACCAATGATGGGACAATCAAGCTTTTTGGTGGGAGTGATGGCAGGCCAGCCGGTTGGGGGCCGGGGTGGCACTCACAAGCCTTTTGAGGGCAAAGATGTGACTCTGAGACATGTTGCTTGGTAAACTTTTATCGATGCACATATGTCTTTCCAGTTCTCACCATACAATACATTGTTTCATCAACGTTAACGCCGCCTTTCCCGATACGACACTTCCCCGTAAACAAAACATGCCTTTTTCATTAGTCTTGACACAATGAGTCAGAAAACTCAATTTCCCGACCAAAATGTGCATTTAAGATTCCCGTTTCCTCATCAATCATCCGTGCTTTTCAGTCACGTGTACCATGTATGCAAATCATTTAACTTCCTTTACTACTTAAAACACAAACCTGTTTCTCCCAGCCGTATCGACTTTTCTACCCCTCCCCCTTCCTTAAAGTGGCGCAGCCCCCACCTCATTGATCCCCTTCATCCCTGACCTACCCCCTTGGCGTCGTCTTGGTTACTAGCACCTCCCGTGTTTCGTTATAGTTACCCGCGTCCCTGACTAGCTGTTAGAGAGCATTAAGGCGAAGGAGAGTTGAGGAACTGCCTGTTGCCGGGGTGAGTACCGGGTCAGACATGTGATGGCTTTTCATGCTGGGCATAGCGTGGGATCACCCAGTGCTCTGTGGCATGGAGGGTATCTGGCGTCATCACTGCTCACAGGGAGCCTTCATCATTATTATACAGCAGGCATCCTTTATGTGTTGGGGAGGAAGAAGTATTGCATGTTGTCTGCTGCCCCCTCACTCTTTCTTACCTTACAAGAGGGTATCAGAGGCTCTTCGTTTCATTTACAGCTTATTTTATCCACTCACCAAAGTGCACACATTGATTGCCTTCGGGTATAGTCGGTTTCAACTGGTTGAATGAATGTAAGGAGTTTTTACTTTATTTAGAGGGTGGTAGTTTCGTGGAACAGCATTCCAGCAGAAGTGGTATAAGGCTAATATAACGGTATCCTGAATCTAATAGACCAAGGACGGAATAAAGTGTGAGACTTTACATCAGGAACAATGGGCAGACTAGGTGGGCTGATGGCTCTTATCTGCCATCAAAGTCTGTATTTCTAAGAAACTGAGTATCATACCTACTGGTTATGGAACATTGTATAACTCGTTGTTGTTGTTAATAATATTATTATTGTGGGATCTGTTTAATATTAGTACACTACAGATCGTGAGGGAGGTACATTTTGTCTCCTATATTTATTAATATTGGGTAGTTTAAGACATGCTGTATGCGCCATAAATCATATGGATGCCCTTATGCATTCTGTTTATAGCTGACCCAAAGTAACCTGAGATAAATGCATTAACACAAGGTCACTTGAATAAGCTGGAAATATACATTGCTATTAAATATCAGGTTAACCCTTTGCTTGTTGTGTGTATTAGCATTAGTACATGATGTTTATGCTGCCGTGAATCAAGTCGGTTTTATCCAATAGCATATAACTGGATTCCAGGCATGTTTTGTTCAAACTAACTGTACAACAAACATTTTTTTAAAGTATTTATCTATGTTTGTGTTTTGGATTACATGAAGACCTTGAAACTAATGACAGACAAGAACACACATAATAAAATTCCTTGATTATAGTAACATCTAGCAGTTTAGCTGGAAGGCTGTTGCACTTATCACGCTTTCAGTACAACAAACTTCGATTTATTACATCTAAGCCTCTAATTGGACTATGGCTTCTTATCTTCACAGTTCTCCTCCCTTGAAAAACACTTCTCTCTTGTACTTTGACTATCATTACAGAGCTATTCGCCAGGAAACACAAAGTGGGAGGTGGACATTATTATTGTTGTTTTATATAGCACCATCAAATACCGTATCGCTGTACAATGGGTAGACCGGGCATAACGAGTATATAACATAACAATTTGACTTACAGAAACGGGTGAGGAGGACCTTGCTCAAAAGAGATTACAATCTAGAGATATAACACAATGTGGTGCCACTAATGGTAGTAGTATTGATACACCAGGGAACTCTGCGGGATTAACCCAGAGTCTCGGAGTGAAGCTCTGGGTCTCCCGGTCGGTTTCCTTGTTCTCCATACAGGGAGTGTTATGTGGCCACGCCCACCCCATCCATCCTCTCTCTGCCCCTCACCCACTGCATAGAGCCACTGTGTGATATCTCCATTTTCATCACTGTCCACTTTTAACCCCTGAAAGCCTCTTAAACCTAAAATGAATGCATATTTCATGAGATGACCGTTCCTGTATTATGGAAGAAAGAACATGTTGCGATCCCACAAATAAAACATTTATAAATGTAGAACCCTTTTCCTCCTGTGCAAGGTAAATGGCACAATTTATCCCCTGTTGAATTGCCCTCCATTACCGGATACAATTGCACATTTAATGATTACAAGCAAGAACAGTTCATCGTGAAGCAGAACTGCAGTTATGAAATATGTAGTGAAATATTTCATAATTGTAGCTCTGCTTTACCAATCGCTCAACTAGGTAAAATAACCTCATGTACTAATTTTATTGCGTCATTTTTAAACATCCAGTTTGAAGAAACAATTGATTAATAGGAAGTGAACATACTTGCTCCCAGTAGTACACTAGATTGTAAGCTCCCTTCCTATCTACATGTCAATTAGCGATGGCGGTTATCTTTGAACACGCCATGCACTGGTATGTGCATGTACGCATTCCAAGTTCTTTAACCTTTCAGGATTGGCCCCAGCAGCTCCCCCGCCATGCCATAGCAGTAACAGCCTGTGACGGAAGAAGCAGGAGATTATTCAGTTTCCTATGGAAAGTAAATGCAGAGCATATGTTTTTTGTTTATTTTAATGTAACAAAAAAAAAATTATGAATTGGTGGAATGTAAACAATATCACCCACTCTAAGGCAAGTATTGTTTAGAGTTTAGCTGTGTGATTTTATATAATAGAAATGTAGCAACAATAAACTTGGTATTTCCTGCTGGAAAACAAACAACAAATTTAACTTAAAAGACAAGATAAATAACCGTAACATGACACTCCAGCCATGATATGCACTTTAATAGCTGTCCTGCTAATGGTCTAGTTTTCCTGCCTGAAATTGCTCTTCCGCTTAGACAAAACATTATTTTGACTCTCTACTATGCTAATAAATTAAACCTTTTGTATAGACTTTCTTTTTATTATTTCCCCTAAAGGTTTAAAGACCTAAAACTGCACATAAACTTTTTAAGAAGCTTTTTCAGTTGCTAGAAAAACCTGCTTTTGTGGCGCACGCAGGTTTTGTATTACCAGACAATATTGTGAATGAGGCAAATATTTATATGATTCACTAGAAATGGTGCACAAAAAATATGGAAAAGAAAGCACACCCTACATTTAACCCCTTCTGGACCGGCGGTTGGATACTGCGTCTTCACTTGAAGACCGCAGTATTTTTTTAAATATTTAAATTCCGCGATTGTGATTCGCTGCAAAGCGATCACGTGCACGGAATTGAGGGGGGGTGGCTGCTACTGATCGCTAGGGAACACCCAGCGCGTCGAGTAGCAGCCGCCCCTCGCGATCCCAGCGTTCAAAGCGACGTTGGATCGTGTAAAAGCAGTGACGTACCTGGTACGTCCCGGTCTGCCGGTGACCCGTGACCCGGAAGTACCAGGTACGTCCTGGTCTTTAAAGGGTTAAGGGGAGCCACTATTTCACAGGTTCTCACCAAACCTTAGCCTTGAGCACCCCACCTACCGCACAGGTGCTCTTTAAGTTGCTTGAGCGTCTCAGTGGGTCAATAGACCCTGACTTACTAATTCAGCTTATTGGTAAGCAATATAGCCATAAAAATGAGATGGGGCTAAGCAATGTATGGCCGTATTGTGTGATGAAATATTTATGCCTCGGGTGCTTTTAAATAGTATTTGCTGGGTGTGCGCTAATCTTTTGCTTTGTAAAGTGTTCAAAGGGACAGTGTCCCAGGGAGCCGGTAAACAATCAATGCATATTTGTAAAAAGTGCTTACCTCACTTCTCACCGCCTCCATCAGATGTTTGCGCCACTGATTGGTTGCTTCAAGCAGCCAATCAGTGGCAGCAATAGGCTCCCGTTGGCACACTCACACAAAATAATCAGCCAACTAATCGATTATGAAAATAACTGTTAGATGGAGCCCTACATAGCTATGAAAATTGTCCTGGCCTCCCAGTAACAAAATATGCCTTACCCCTGGTATCCAAAAGGTTAATATATTTAACACGAGCACCATGCCAAGTGATCAGCAAATGAAAAGGTATTGCTAAATAATAGTTCTAAATTTGTAAAGAGAAAACCATGCGTGTTTTTAGAGGCAATATATAAAGATAACATTGAGCACTACCCTATACTGTACCATTTCTATATGTAAAAATACTCTTACAATGTTAAATGTTCTATTAATGCCAATTTGTTTTTCCCAGATAAATCGGTGCCTGTGACAAGACCATGGAAATGAAAGGTAATGTAAAAAAACATCTATTATAAAATCTATACACTATTTTCAAAATTACAGTTCATGAGATAAAATTAACAAATACATGAAAAATATATATATTTTTTAATTTAAATTATGCCAGGCAGTTCACTTTATTAACCATTTATTAGGATGACAAAGAAGTGTATATGAAGCTATTATCAGTGTCTCGGGGTCAAGGTCATCAGTAAATGTTAGCTTTTATTCATATGCTGAAATCTGCAGTTGGCTTACACTTTATGTAATGGGCGTACGAACAGAATATTTCTAAAAATAATTTCCTTGTTTGAGGAACTTGCTATGTTTTGGTGAACCCTGAAATAAATTTCTTCTATCTGAAATTTCACTTCTTTTGTTACTATGATGATAACAGTGGCCGTATCTTTCTTAAACCCTACCTGTTAAAGTTCAAAACGCTAAATCAGAAGTTGTTCTGCTGATAGCTGTCCTTTATGACAGGTAATCTGTAAGGCCCGTTGCGTGAAAGATATCTAAACAACTTCGGGCATCTGTGGCAACTTGAGGCTTAGCTTATTCCCATGGTAGGATATAGGTTTTTACCCATGAAAGCACCCATTGGCTTCTAGATACTGTTTTGTTAGTAATTAGACATAGGAGGCAGGAAGACTAATAGATAAATAGGTTAGCGTTTTCTACTCCTTGCTTCTGTAAGTGGTTCTATGACATCAACAAAAGCACATGGGAAAAATCCATTATATATTACCCTTTAGGGAATGTTGCTGGGAAAGGATGTTACACTGTTCTTCATTAGTCAGTAAAGGAGCTAATCCTCCCGCAGCAGTGCCTGCCTAGTGAATCTGTTTATTATTAATACTTTATCTAACATAACACATTTAATCTGGTTTATGATCAGGCCGATAGTGTCTGTTTTTCCCCAAATATGTATTGTTAAGCTTGTAGTGTAGATCAGGGCTCGACAAATCCCAGGTCGCCATGGCGACAGTGAATTTTGTCCTGGCGCCTAGGTGTTTGTCGGCCTGTTCCACAAAAAATTGGCAGACAGCACAGCCACTCCGTGCCCGCCCCCGAGCCTGAGATCACTCCCATGGAGTGCTCCTGTAGGCTGAAAACGCGGTTGCTGGAAAACCAGCAATCGCGTTTTCAGCTGCCACAGGCATCTTCAGGGAAGGTGGTTGAGTGTCCCGCCCCCCTTAATCACTCTTCTCCTGATCTTTGGCCTTTTGTCCTGTAGGTTTTAATAATTTTGTTTTTTTCATTTCTATGAATAGATGGAAGCTATGGTTACCCAGCACCTGGGAACCCTACCACAGCAAATCCAGGTCATGGATATCCACCATCACAGTACCCTGCCCCTGGTTATCCATCACCTGGTTATCCTGCGCCAGGCGTCCAGGTACCTTATGGATATCAGCCTCCACCTGGAGCTTACCAAGGTGAGTTCTAATTTAGAACCTGTCCAGTGTATAGACTGCCAAATGCTTTTAGCTTTGCAGTGTGCACCGGAGTGTTGGGTATATCTAGTCCTCTAATGATATTGTTAACGATGCCCGAGTACATTACTGAGAAAAGTAGAAGGCTTTGATTTAAGAAGCCGTTAACTGCTGTCCTCTGTTGAGTCAATACGTTCAGCTGATGATCTGAATTAACGGATTCATGACTGTATCTTTAAAATCTTTTGCTTGCTTATTACAGATTTAAAAGACTTTAAATCATAGACTCATTCTATATTTTTTGTTTCGGTTTTACATTTCATCAATCACATTCTTTAGAAAAACTGCTATAATCAGCCTTTTGATTTTCCTTTTCTGTAAGCAAATGATTTCCTGAGTTCAATTGCTTTGTTTATTCAGTGTGACAGACCCGTACTCCATGAGTAGCTTTGCCAAGAATTTACTAGGCAGCCAACTAATTTTAGCTTTCATTCACACAGTCACTTGCTGAGACACAATGTAGGGTAAGAAATAGACTAAGGTTTATTGTGCAGGACAGTTGTATTTGTACACACAGAACTAGGTGAAATACGATATCCTTCACTCCCCCTGTCCGACCCAAGGTAACCATTCCAGTCATCTTCCTGGTGAGCAAGGATGAGCATGTTCATATGAAAGTTTCTCTGGGCCCTTTCATCTGAGCAGAGGGGTAGTATTTAGGTGGTTTCGTAGAGCTGCTCCTCTACTTTGTAGGGTCCCTGCCAGGCTGCTTGAAGCTTCTTTTGCTTGACCGGTTCCAGGACTAACAATTTCTGCCCTATCTGGAATGTGTAGCCCCTAGCTGTCTGGTCATCCACTGTGGTCGCCTGGTATCCAGCACAGTATGACCCAATTATAGCACAACAGGCTAGCAACTGCTCTTTAACCTTTTCGTGAATGGAGCAGTCTTTATCCACCACAGCCAGATATACCTCCGCTGCTCAGCTCCAGAACCAAACAGATTCAAACTAATTTTGTTTGTTTTTGTCACATTCATTTTAAACACATTTTGTTTCCTGACTTTCTGGTTCGGATGCAATTTAGAGGGTTTTTAATTTTAACACAGAATTAAGTGCAGATCTAAATCTTAAGTCCAGTGGATATAGAAGTATCTACAGCATCTTCCGTATAAACTAGACATAGGTCATTAGCCAACGCTATGTTGTGGCATTTACACTAGAATAAATGAAAAACACCCACATGGGTTTGATTCCAGAACTACGAATAGGTAAATACTATTACATGGTTTCCAAAAGCAACTATCTGGCCCTTAAGATTTTAATGTAAGAGTCTTGAAGAGTGTTTTACCCTTTCTTCCTCCTACTTCCTTCTTCCTGCTGTACATATTCTAATAATATCAACTCATTACACTGTAAATAGCGTAGAGCTCAAATGTTCAGAGAATCCCCTATTAAACATTTTACCCTCCCCTTACCCTTTTGAGTGAGTACATTATAGCATTGTATAGGATTCCAGGACTCTTAACTACCACCAGAGAAATGTCCCTAGGGACTTTGACAGCAAAGCACATAATTACTTTAGTCTGTTGAAACATATTGGGTGGGACCATGAATAATGTAGATCACAGAATGCCTGCAGATAAGAACCATTTGGCTAATTCGGTCTGCCCAGTCACAGGCCACTGTGCTTTACAAAAATAAGCATTGAACTGGTAAAGTGTTTCCCAGGGGTAGGCTATTAAACTATTTATTTTTGCTTTTTAGAATTCCTGATTTGTATTTTTATTCTGCTGACATTTTTACTATATATGTTTATCAGATGGGTCATATATTTATGAAAACAATAGTGTGATTTAGTATTTAGAAGCCAGGAAGAGTTCAGTGAGTTTTACTGTAATTTTAATCTGTATAGCTTTAAAAACAAAGGTTTGTGATTTCGGAGAATCCATGTCATGTTACTTTTGCTGGCAGCAAATTCTTGCCAGTTGAAATATCACTAATGATCCAAGGGTCAATCATGTTTTCCTGGTTTTGTTTGTAAGCCTTTTTGTGATAGCATGTAAGATAAAGATTGGGCTTTGGTACTTAGTATCTCATCTCAGGACCATTTGTTTTTGTGTGTAATGACATTTTTATTTTATCCATTACAAAAAACAAATCATAACGCATAATCCAAGACCATTTGCCAAACTATCGTGTTTCAAAAAAATCTTTACTTGGCTTTCCCTTGTACCATAATAGCATCACATCCAATTTCCCTTTTACGTTAATGCATTTTAATGTACTAATGATGCTTATTGTATCCTAGTATATCCTGTAGAATCCAATGACCTACTTACTGATAATGCCTTGTTAGGGTAGAAACTGGATTTATGAAGATTCACTTTTCCCTGTTTTTTTTTTTTTGTTGTTTATGCGAAAGAATTACGTTTCTCATACTCTAGGGAAATCCACTTTATATATAATTGGTGGACTGAATTAGTTAAAAGATTTGTAAAAGTAGTTCAGTAAGTGCCTGGAAAGCCATTAACAGCATTTAAACAACAAGTGTTTGATAATTAAACACCAGAACACTAGAAAGTAGATAAAGCTCCAGGGCCAGATGGGATACACATGAGGATACCACAGGAAGTTAGTCAAGCAATAGCCAGATTACTGTTTCTGATTTTCAAAGATTCTTTCCAGTCGGGAATTTTACCAAAGGATTGGTGAAAAGCTGATGTGGTTCCCATTTTTAAAAAAGGTTCCAAATCTAAGCTTGGGAACTACAGACATGTAAGATTAACATCTGTGGTGGGGAAATTGTTTGAGAGTTTATTAAAAGATGGCATATACTAGGGCTGAAACAACTAATCAATAAAATCGATAATAATTGATAATGAAAATCGTTGACAACGATTTTCATTATCAATTAGTCGAATCGAATTTTTATTGATTATAAAAGTTTTTTTCAGAGCAAATGCTCTGAAAAACTCCTCTCCTTATATAATCCGACCTCAAACACTAGAATCCATATCCCCCGCAACGCTGCAGGGGACCTGGATTCCGCTCACTGTCAGCTGGTGGGTGTCCGTGCGATGCGCACAGACAACTTCCGCCTCTCCCCTCCACTTCCGCTCCTACGATGCAGCGGCAGCATCGCATGATGTAGAAGCCCCAGCGGACGTGAAGGTGAGTAACGGAGGCTGTCTCTGCACATCGTGCAGACCTCCACCGGCTGACAGAGAATCGAGGTCTCCTGCAGAGGATCATCCTCTCTGTCAACTGGTGGAGGTCTACACGATGTGCATCGACAGCCTCCGTTACTGCCCTTCATTTACGCTGAGGCTTCTATGAAGCTGCAGTGAAAGTGCCTGTCGGCAACAGAGGTTCACAAAACACCAGGGAGTCGGGAGAGAGGCAGAGTGGTGTATGGGAGGGGGGGGGGAGTGAGGGATGTATGGGAGCCACCCTCCCATACACCACTCTGGCTCCTCCGCCTCCCATACACCGCTCTGGTTCATCCCATACAATATCTTCACTAAATAACCCTACAACCCCATACATGTGGGGTATCGCTGCGCTCAGGAGATGTTACTGAACACATATTGGGGTGTTGTTTGACATAGACATATACCAGGAGCGATAAATGTATACCTGAAGTGCAACGTGTGTGAAACAAATACAAAAAAAAATTACTACCCATAAAGTTTCACAAAGGCTGGTGGTAAAATCAGTGCAGGGAAAGGGTTAAAATACCAGCATTTCAAATACCTTGGGGTGTCTAGTTTTTAAAAATACATGATTTGATGGGGTAAATTGCATTGGCCGGCTTAGAAGATACCTGAAATGGCACATGGGGGGAAGAATTACCAGAGTTGGAAAAAATGGTTTTGAAATAGCAAAACGGTACCTGTACTTATTGCCCCATAACGTGCAGAAAAAGCAAACCAACATAAAAACATTGGGACAAATAGTAGAATCTATTTAGCTGTTTTTTTTCATTAGTTTTTGCAGATGAGTAGGTTTTTTTGTTTTAAAGAGTGAGAGTAAGTTTTTAACAAAAAATACCCACATTTTATCTTTTTTTATATAGTGAATTAGATGATATGATAAAATTAATCTAAAGAAAGCCCTGTTTGTCCTGAAAAAAAAAAAAATATAATATGTGTGGGAGCATGAAATGAGAGCGAAGAAAATCACAGCTACACTGAAAAATGTTAAGAGCCATTGTCCAAAAATATACTACGAGTAAGAAACAGTATTGTCCTTAAGGGGTTAAACATTTTACCCTCCCCATATTGTGAACAATTATATCATCAGTAGGAGTCAGCACAGGTTTGCGAAAGAACAGATCATGTCAGACCAATTTAATTGCATTTTATGATGTGAGTAAATGTATAGATCACGGTGTTGCTGTAGGTGTTCTCTGTTTAGATTTTGCAAAAGCATCTAACACTGTTCCACAACAGCGGTTATTGCATAAGCAAATCAGTCTTGGAGAAAATGCCTGTGTTTGGATTAGAAATTGGCTTAGTGACAGGATGCAAAGAGTTGTTCTGTATTGGTCCAGTTCTCTTTAACTTATTTATTAACGATCTTGCAATAGATATTGGAAGTCACTTGTCTGTGTTTGCTGGTGACACAAAATTAAGTAAGGTTATTGTAATAAAACATCAGACCAGGATGTAGCTTCTCTTCAGAATGATTTGGATAAACTAAGATGACTGGGTATATAAGTGGCAGATGACTCAATATAGGTAAGTGTAAAGTAATGCCCTTTGGTCGTATAAACAAGTTGATCCAGGTCGTAATCTGATTGCCACTATGGAATCGAGAAGGAATTTTTTCCCCCGTTGTGCATAATTGGTAATTGCCCCAAGTAGGGGTTTTTTTTTGCCTTCTTGTGGATCAACTTTAGAACTATGTATGTATGAAAGGTTAAACTTGATGGACCGAAGTCTTTTTTTTCAACCTACTATATTATACTAACTGAGCCCATAACATGAACATCCACTTCAATACAGAGTAATGGAAGCTACTACGCACAAAGAGATAAGAGGAGATGTGGTAGAACCATTTAAATACACAAGGGTATTTAACAAAGTCCAGGAAGGATGTTTATTTCAAAGGAGAAAACCAAGTGGTCATAATCTAAAACTGGGGTCAGATCCTTTTCTGTAATGTAAGAAAGGTTTTAATTCACTGAGCAGATGGTGGATAAGTGGAACCGTCTACCAGTATAATTGGTAAAGGCTAATACAGTGAGGGAATTTACACATGCATGGGAAAGACAAAAAAGTTACCCTGACTCTAATAGACCAAGGACTGATTAAGGTCTGGGTCCTTTCAAGGTAAACATGCAGACTTGATTGACCAGATTGTACTTATGTCATTAAATTCTATTTCTTTTCATCTAATGGCTACATACAACCCGATCTAGAGATATTCAAATCACTCCATTCGGAACCTCATCACGAAGAGAAACTGACTCGCACTACCACAAATATTCAACTTTTTTTTTCTTTCTGTTAAAGAAGTCCTGTAGGGAAAATAATCTTGAGCATAAAATGCTGTGCTGAGTCCAGGGGCGTGCCTAGAGTATTTGGCACTTGGGGCAGATCCTGTATGTGGCACCCCCCCCACATACACTTTAAAACTGCATAGCTTCTACCGTTATATACCGGCGCAGACACTGAAGGTGGTACAGCATTACTGTTATCACTATATACTGAGGCAGAAATTGACAGTTGTACAGCATAACACCTACTACTATATACTGAAGCAGACAATGACAGTGGTACAGCATAACACCAATCACTATATACTAAGCCAAACATTCATGTGGTGTAGGCCTACCACTTCATTAGTAGTAGGGATGCACCGAAACGAATTCTGGACTGAAACTGAAAATGCAGCATTTACCTGGCTGAAACTGAATATGACCCCCCCCACGCCATAAAAAAAAACACTTTTATTTAAAGTAAGTAGCACACCAAAATAGGACAAAACAATTAAATAACAATATTATGTATATATATATATATATGATTGGTAACAACAATCACATTCCTATCATGCCCAGGCATACCCAGATTCCAGGATGTACGCGCAGACTTGGCATGATAGGAGTATGATTGCCCTATCTACCCCTTCTCATTCCATTCAGGGCTCTGTGCGGGCCAGTCAGGTTCTTCCACACCAAACTCATCCAACCATGTCTTCATGGACCTTGCATGGGCACTGGGGCACCGTCATGCTGGAATAGAAATATGTTCCCACAAAGTTGGAAGCATAGCAGGGATGTAACTAGAACCCACAGGACCCTGATGCAAAAATTGCAACTTTACTATGCAACATGTGCCACCTTTTACTCCACACAGCTTGTGAGTATATTTCCCCCAAGCTGCCATCCTAACCACCAAACAGCCTGTTTGTGATCACTGACTAGCTGGGGCAAAGATGGCACAAACAGCTGGTCTGTGCCATCATTGCCCTGAAACAACTTGCCTGTGCCTTCTTTGTCCTTCTTTGTCCCTACACTCTGGCACACATATATAAACACACTTACACAAATTACACACATTTACTCATACTTGCTAGCACACACGTACACATTACGTGACCCTTGGGTCATTAATGATATTGCTACTGGCAAGAATTTACTGCCAGCAAAAGTAACATGACGTGGATTCTCAGAAATGACTAACCTTTGTTTTTTTACACTTACATGTTCACATACATACATATACATACGTTTATGTCAACCCCCACTTACCTCTCACTTCTCCTGCCGCTTTCTGCCACACTGTGCAAGCAGCCTCCGTTTCACCCATGCCAGTTCAAAATAGTTTCTAAACAATTTTGAACTGGTACAAGGAGACAATGGGTTGCAGGCCACAGGCCACCTAGAGGCATGGGCACCTTCACAGCTGTTACTCCCTGTAGTTGTGCAACGGAAGCATAGCATTGTCCAAAATGTCATGGTAAGTCCCCTTTAGCGTACCAAGACACTTTGGATAATGCTATGCTGTAACTTTGAAAAGCCTTCCAAGGTGAGTGAAAGCTGTTATAGCTGCAAATGGGGGACATTGGGGTGTCCCAATATTTTCATCTGTATAGTGTGTGTGTGTATAATTGGAGGGGGGCATTTAAAATTGGCTAGCCCTACAAAGTGACATCTAATTTTATTAATAAGATCTATTTTGTAAACTTTATTTTTTGACATAAAACTACTTATTTTTTTACTTAACAGGTGCACCTGGTCAGCCTCCCTATGGAGCATATGTAGGGGTGCCTCCTGTCCAGAACCAGCCAGGTGGCCCCGGAGTCCCTGCAGCAGCTTGGATGCCTGCACCTCCAACAATCCCCAACTGTCCACCGGGCCTGGAGTATCTAAGCCAGGTATCTGTAATACCAAATTTGTTTACCATGTGCTTGATGCAAGTTTTAAATAAGCTTGTTTTTTTCTGTAATGGGATCCGTTTTCCATGATCGGTATCCTCATATCCTAAGATCATCACAGGTATTGGTGAGACAAGAAATACTGTATTTTCATCAATTTATAAACCACCCTTGAAGTCTGCAAACCATAGATTTGAGGGGTTATTTTAGTGGAAGCAGACAGTCTATAAGTCTGTTCAGTGCGGGTAAACGAGAATACTCATACTATTTTCTTTGAGAGGCTGTGCAGGGAGAATGGATGTGGGCAAACCTTCCCCTTGGGTGGAGGTAAGAGTCCTTTGTTAATAACACTATTATATTTTTTCCCTCCCAGATAGACCAGCTTTTAATTCACCAGCAAGTTGAGTTGTTAGAAGGTATGTCATTTTTTTTCTTTTTCCTTTACAGATGTCACACTTACATTGATGACTTCATAGTTTTAGTTTTTGTTATTATGCTTTATTAACCGGAGACTAATCTTTATTTTTTAACCACTTTATTTTTTTTTTGTGCATTTCCATTTATATTGCCACTTTCCATCATCCCCATGAATTGGCAAATAGCTGTTTCTTGCTTCCATACATTTTTTTTTTCTCTCAACTTCTCAGCCTTGACTGGATTTGAAACCAACAATAAATATGAAATAAAAAACAGCTTGGGGCAAAGGGTTTACTTTGCTGCAGAAGAAAACGATTGTTGCACTAGGAATTTCTGTGGGCCTGCTCGTTCCTTTGCCATGACCATTGTTGACAACACGGGCCGTGAAGTGATGAAATTAATCCGACCGTACAGATGTTCTTCCTGTTTTTTTCCGTGTTGCTTACAAAAAGTAAGTGTGAAGCAATTGGTAGGCCCAAGGGTTAACATCACACTACACACATTTCCTTGTGTAGATGTATCTTATGGCCAAGTCCCACAGCACTATAGAAAGAAACGCTAAACAGAATGAGTCATGGGGAAATATGAAAAGTGTATTTTATTAGGAATAAGACAAAGTTCATTTTAAAATGGATGAGGGACATGGATTCACTAATCTTACATCACTGGACACCGGGATTCCTTGAGCATCAGTGGTCCAGTTGAGGTTGTGCCTGGGCTGCTGATGTGAGAGTATTCCTTAATCTGTCTGTGTTCTCAAACAGTAAAGAGGGTAACATCTGAGTGTATTGAGAATTTGTTCTGAAAGGAGTTACTTAAAAGTAATATATTTTTCTAGGTAATATGTGCTATTTTGAATGCAGGATGGTATATTCAATCTCTTGAAATCCTCTCTAATATTTTTTTTTTTTTTTTTTTTTTTACAGCTTGAAGTGCAGGCTCCTCCAGGAGTCATAGTTGGTTATATAAAACAGAATTGGCATCCTTGTCTGCCGAAGTTTACCATCCAGAATGAGAGAGAAGAAAATCTGTTAAGAATCACTGGGCCCTGTATTCCTTGTAGATGTTGCTCGGATGTCAACTTTGAGGTACAGAACCGTAGATAAATCCTAACAACCTTTTCTTTATGTGAAACAAAATTTAATTTCAACATCATTGCCATTTTAAAACCCTATAATAATACCAAACATCTTACTTGGCAATAAGGTTCATTATAGTTACTCATAGTAAGTTAGCAATCGTGAAGTTGAAAGTTCTATTGCATTCCTGTACTAATGCAGCTCTCCATGCGATGGGATTTAATAATATGCATTATGTCACATTACAAAGGTTGGAGAACACTGAGCTACAAAGTTGAGTAGCTTAACCTTAGCATCGGTCTTGGATTTGTGTCCAGGCTTCTCATTAACTTTCATATAATATATATAACTGAACACTGAATAACCATTTAAAATGTATGCCCGGAGAATTCTAGCAACGCGTAGATGCTGAATTTCAATTTATTCGGAAGATATTTATTCAATGTATTAACCAGAAAACAAAATCAAAGATTACAACAGAGAACACAGCATTTAAAAAATATATATTTAAGCTTTATTTAATAAATAATCTTGACAGAGATTTGTGAGTATGCACTGTATTTTTTTGTTGTTTAGCTGAAGACTCTTGATGAAACCTCTACGGTTGGGCGAATTTCCAAACAGTGGACTGGTCTAATAAAGGAATCATTAACGGATGCAGACAACTTTGGTGTTCAGTTTCCAATGGATCTTGATGTGAAAGTCAAAGCAGTTGTGCTTGCTGCCTGCTTCCTAATTGTAAGTAGTGGGTTGGTTATTCTATCAAATAAGGATTTTTTTCCCTCTACATGTACGTTTCCTAATCTTGCCGTTTTTAAAAGATTGCAATGAAGGTGTTTGTCTGTTTAAAGTTATCCTGATCTTAGAAATGTAAGTCATTTACCAGTAACTGGGAATGTATTAACTGAACTGCGTTGCACCTAAGCAAGCATGATGTCAGAGTAAACGTGCCATTTGCTTTATTACTATTCATAAGCTTCTGATGTTTGTCCCTCCTTTTATTGCACATGTAAAACAAATAACATTGTCTGTTTTTAAGGCCTCAAACATTTTCCTTATATCCATACATTTATAAATTAAAATACTGTTTGCTCAAATGCAAATGGTCTGAAAAATACCCCTCTTCTTATATTCAAGGTTCTCAATTAATCGGACCTCAAATAGAGGTCTGACTAAAAGACTAAGATCCAAATCCCTCACAGTGCTGCAACCTCCGCTTATGCCCAGCACTTCCGCTGGGGCTTCTATGACGGAGCGCCAGCGTGACATGACCTTCCGGTGTTGTCATAGAATCCCCTGTGGAAGCGCTGGGCAGCAGCAGAGGTTGTCTATGCACATCATGCAGACGTTCACCGGCTGCCCCACTAGACACCAGTCCCCCTGAAGCACGGGGGACAAGTCTGCGGCTGGGAGGGGGGGCAGAGTGGCATATAGGGGGTATAAAGCATATCTGGGAGGCAAAGTGGCATGTAAGGTGGTATAAGGCATATCTGGGGAGCAGTGGCATGATGGGGGAAAGATGTGCATAACTGGGGGGAAGGTTGGCAAATAAAAGGAAATAAAAACAAATGCATTTTTTTCAATCATGGTTTTTATTAAATATGAAAAAATACTTTACATGTGAATTAAGTTTTACTAGTAAAACTTTTTTCCCTATTGGATAGTCTTATATTCAGGCCTTTCGTTTTCTTCCTAAATTAATACTGAAATTTGAGGGGGTTGTCTTATAATCAGGGTCATTTTATAATCGAGCAAATATGGTATGTTGTCCTACATTATATTCTGCATCAGGCTGATGTTTATATTGAATATTTTTGTCCCTCAGGATTTCATGTTCTTTGAGCACAACCAAGATTAAAAACAACTTTCTGAAGATATCCATGAAAGAAGGGCGTGGTTTGTTTTTGTTTTTTGTTAATGAGTTATGTTCTTACTGGTTTTAACACCTGTACTTTTCATTTATAGTGTTTGGAATTCATGAAGCAAGGCTACTTAAATTTTTCTACAAACTCATCTTTTTAAGAGGTTCCAAATGTTTTAAATATCTCCACTTAGTGTTAACAGTCCAACAGGAATATTTTTTTTTTGATCCGTACATTGTGCTTCCTAAATTTATAGATTATGAGGGCTGTATTTACCCATCTACACGCTCTGTTGCGATGTTGAAGTGCACTATCCGTGCCAAATATAAAGTCTGTATTTGGAGGAGGGGTTTATACCTCTTCAGGACCCTCTCCTTCAGGGTGTTTGAGCATCTTGTTAGTGCTTGCAGGGCGGGAGGAGCTCCTGTTTAAGCAGAGCTGCTCAGTATCGTTTTATGTGCAGGTAGGGCTCATTTAGGGGGAATCTTGGACTGACTTGTTTCATGTGCAGGAAGGAAGAGGGCCTGTTTAGAGGAGTGTATCCAGAGCACCTCTACTCATTTCATGAGCAGGGGAGGTAAGGGTGCTTAAAAAAAAAAAAAAAAAAAAAAAAAAAAAAAAAAGTGGCTCTACCATTTGCCATCTTCTGCCACACTCATTTAAAACTTACCCCAACATTAGGTTTCACTACTACACCTGTATAGGGTTTTCCTTTTTAGCACACATCCCGGACCTGGAACATGCCTTTAAAGACCTTGCAAACGATAACGCAGCTGTAATACAGCATTTATTATTAAATCATACTCTACTCCTACATTCAGCATTTGGTCATTACTTTGGCCACTATCTTACCTACAATGGTGGTTTTTTCAGGGTCTAGGCACATTTCACACACTGGACGTTGCTCATGTTTTACATGTACCATAAATATAAAGCATGTTTTCGGTATTTGTTGGAGATGTCTCGGCTAATATGTATGCCCCCCTTTAGGACCCTCTCCTTCAGGGCGTTTCAGTAGCGCCTTTCCTGCCTGACCCCCTCGGTTCACTCTTTCTGCTTGTCTCTATTCTCCTTATTATCCCTTTCCTATTCCTCTTCCTTCTCCTTTTGAGAGGTAGGCTCCTATCCTACCTACAAAAGAGGGTCATTTTTAGGGTCTAGGCATATTTCAGGCCCACTGGACATTCGCTTATATTTTACCCCTACCATAAATAATTTTTGTATAGAGAGCATAAAGGTTGTTGAGTCAAATGTCTGTTAAATATAAAAATATATATCTAAACAATTAGTACAGTATATATGTTTACAAGACAAGACCTTCTTTTTAACATTTATATATAATATATGACCAATATCTATGACCGGATTACTCTACTGCGATTGTGACTGTTAAATATTGTTGTTCTATTTCATGTTCTCAGTCACTAAATATATATATTTTTTTATACTTAATTGCAACCAGTCTACCTCCAACAGTAAAAATTCATCCCTGTCTATTGATGGACAAAATCTGAGACTGAGAGTGACCTTGTGTAACGTTTTACTAGAAATTTGGTACATTCCAAACTAAGTTGGTTGTTTTAGTTGATCGAAGAGTTTCTAGTCTTTGTATAAGTATAACCTGGGCATTTTTTCACTATGCACAAAACATTTTCCCTGCCCAGCATGATGAACACTACGTGAAATACTGCAGTCAGCAAATTTAACTCCAAAGGAGGCTGTAAGTGATGTTTTATAGTGGTATCAATACTCCATTGAAACATGCGAGGAGACTGGTCGTTTCCAAACCAGTTTGGTGGTTTACAGAGCATTAAAGTTGTGTGGAATCAAACAGCCAGAGAATACTTGGAAGACCACATATTACATTGCATAGGTTTAACACATACATTAGGTCCTTCTTCAGCCTGGGTTATTATCTATACACTTTCTTTTGCCTTCTACAAGTTTATTCTTTTGTGTCCATCTGATGCTCCTGTATCCATGGCCTGAAACTGTGTCATTTTGGTGGGAGATAAAGCAATCTTGTTTTCTGTCATTGATTCATGAGATAGTTTAACAATGCTGATCCGGTGAGTGAGTGAAGAGCATCCATACTTAATGTGAGTGGTCATTATATTTTCAATGTTTAGCTTTTTTTCCTACCAGCTCAGAACAGTAGCATCTGGGGTTAATCCCTGTCTCTGTCACTGTTCCCAGATGAAGTATAGACCTTTTAAGTCTGTTTTAATACTAAATGATCTTCAGATTAAGCCAGACGTGTCTCATAGTTTGTACAACGTGAGTATAAATAGCACCAACCCCTTAACTAATTCTGTTGCGCTATGCCTTGGACTCTTGCGCTAAATCCATAACCAGGTAAAATAGCATTTGGCCTTGCCTATAAAAACTAAATATTCCCTGTCACCACAACAGCAGGTTCCAGACAAGGCACACTCATAAGGAGTGTCTATAAAAAGCTTTAAACATCTTCCTTTTTTATATTTTCATAAGATAAATCGTAAAAAGAACCTTTGACCGGTGTTGTAAGTAGACTTTAATAGCATTAGTATCTAACTTGATTTAAGATTGCATAAGTGTTACACTATTTTCTTTTGCTTGTAGAAGACCCTTTCTTATTCCAATATGTGGCCTGTGTTTTTCTTTTATGCAAGCTACTGAAATCTGTAAAATCAGCCCATGGATCTTAATCACCTGAATTATGGTCAGGTTGGCCAAGTTAAAGCCAATTTATATAACTTGTTATTTAGAACTCATGTTAGATAATGTCAATATGCATGTTATTTGATGTAGCAATATATGCAGTAAACATACAACATATATATATATATATTTTTTTTTATTATTATTTTGTGGAGCCAACTATAGCAAGAAAAAAACTGGCATTTGATATGATTTTTACTAGGATAGTAAACACACTGTGAGGAATGGGTCAGGATGGCCTTAAAATATTTTGTGCTCACCTATGCAGTAGGCTTTAGTATTTGGGCATTATATTGTACCTGTGCTTCATAGGGGCTTGCTTGATTTCAATAAGCTTTAAGAAATTATGGTTTCTTTAAATTTACATACACAATCCACAAATGGTGGGCGGCACTCGGATGTCATTGAAAATATTACATGAATCCATTTAAGTAATCTCCTTATTCCATGTCAAATATTAAATGACATTAGCCAGGCACACTTAACACATTTCACACTAGGTGTTTAATCAGTTTTTGATTATGCACATGCAAAAAGCAGCAGGTTCCTTATGGTACTGGTTATGTCTTCTTACCAGTGGATTTTTTCTTGTTTATTGCAAAAAAAAAATATATATTTTAAACATGTTTTCCAAGGTTACAAGTGTTTCAATTTTGTTTTGAGGATTTTGATCTGGTTAATTTTGACAAAGCAGCCAACGTCTTTTGTTTACTCATTGAAGTGCCTAGCTGACAAATGTCAGGTTTTGTTTAAATTGCAATTTCAGGTTTTGTATGTTTTTTTTTTTTTTTTGTTATGTTTGTATCCTACTTATATGTATAACTGTAATGCCTGAAAATAATGCAATGTGTGTGTTTTTCTCCATGAAATATTGCAAAAATAATAATGTTAGAAGGGCTCAGCTGTGACTTTATTATACATAACCAAATCAATAAGATTTCTTAAAAGATGCCTGTCGGATTGAACTTCTCAGCCTTTCTCAAGGGAAATGACACGGGGTATGCCATTCAAAATGTGAAGTGGAAACTACAAGACTTGAAATATCCATTTTAGTGAATACACCGTTATGGTGATCAGACTAGTGACTGGTAACATAATTCCATTAAGAACGAAACCTGTGCCTTAGTCATCCATTTTTGTCTAGCGAGGCAGGTTTATGGGGATAGCAGCTCTGTGTGCTGGTTTAAATGCTCTCCCTTGTAACTGGTCAGCTAAAGACAGACTCCCATAGTCACCCTGTGCTGGGGTGCTGCGATATCGCATCGCAAAGATAAACCGTGCAGGGAAATGGCTGATTTGAGTGCTGCCCTGGATTAGACCTACAGTAGTACCCCTACTATATATGTAAATGCCTTTTCTACCTCTGCTGCCTACCTGCAGCTCATCACATGGACTGTGAATGTGTGTGTAATCTGTTGCATTCTTTTATTTTTTTGTTCTCTGTAAAATAAAATGTATTATGTTTATCAGCACTAATCTGGTATGTGTCATTTCTTTGCCTTTACAGTTTGTGTTTACACATAAGTAAAATAGCCTTAGTCCTTAAAGCAATAAACTTAACGTCTAGCATTTTTTGTTTGTCACAACCATAATTGTCTCATTCATCTTAAAATATTTATACCTGTGGACAGAAATCTGCAAACTGTATTTACGTCGTTAATGTTTATTATTATTTCACACTTTTTCCCCCCACTTTTTCACATTTCTCCACTTGTTTTTCACTGTTCTTTTGAAGAGCAGTGGAATATGATTTGAGATCACAAAAAACCCTGAGTCCTTTTTTTATGATATTTTGTGCGCTCTATTATGTTTTTTTCACTCCCCAGGTATCATTTTTGTAAGCGGAAAGGACTGTTTTCCCCTATTCACACTTTGATGTCTTTGCCGTACATGTGGTCAGCAACAGGGGGATCATCGTAGATGCCCCCAGGGTCTTCCCTACTGTGTCAGTACTAATTTTGTAGTAAAAGTATGTAAAGAATTCCTAAACTGACCAAAAAGATAAAGCCTATCTAAACCATCCCAAATAATTATATTGTTCTCTAACTTGCTTCTCAGGATTTCTGCTGCTATGCTGTGAAGGATATTCATCTATAGATGCCAACAAGCTATTTTTTAATCATTTTCTTGTTGGTACCTAAACATATTTTAACAGTTTACAGAATTTTCAGTTGTTTTGGTAATTGTTTGCAGCAAAACCTCTTTGCAACTCGGTAACTTAATGTTACAAACATATTTAGAACAAAGCATTTTATTTCTATCAATGGGCACAGTTTATTTCATGCTAAACTTAGAGCTAGGTTTCAAAAATCAAAAGGGAGCTAACATCAGGCACTGACCTGTGCCAATGACTGAATCTGGATATCTAGTAGAAGGTAAGTAATATGTTTTCTGTCATGCTGTCATTGAGTGAATACACTTTTCTCCTCAAATGTGCTGGGGTCCCCATCGCCTAAACCAGGTAAAGTTCTCCAAATCATGATAGTAGTAGTAGTAGTTTCAAAGAAAATTGCAACAGCAGAAGACTAAATGGTTTTACATTAGTTCTGACACTGGTGGTATGGCACTAGTCGGTATACATCTAGGACCATAGTTCAGTGAAGCTTTCAGAGACCTGATGAGATTTTACATGTTTATTTAAAGAATTGTAACTTTAGCACACTGTCCATTTTAGAAGTGACTGGGCAACAGGAGTCAATCCAAAAAACCTACTCCTGTTTAGGAAACTGGCTAAACAGCTTTCCAGTCAAAACAATACATAAAAAAAAAAGCTTTAACAATAAATCTGGCGCTCTTAGCAGCTCTGTGTCTTCCACTTTCGCCCAGGATAATGGATGCTCAATGGGAGAGACAGCTTGTTTTCTTCAGCCCTGCATATAACACCCAAGGATTAATGTTAATATGGCCCATAGTTAACCCATAGGTCAGAGAACTACCATTTTCCAAACTCATATTTATATAAAAGCCCTATTTCACCCTTTGTCTCAGATATATTCCATTACCAAGTAACATTGTCTTGGTGGGTTTAAACTCATTAAGTCCCCTCATTAAGCCATCCGGTCATTTCTAGAAGCATGAAGGGGAAAAACTTTCACACATCTAGTCAACATGCCTAATTTGTGAGTAATTAAGTATATCCAAAAACTTAGATGTTGGTATCAAAGAAGTTCATATTTAATTACACTTTCCAAACATACATTTGACTATGTATTCACTAAAGTGTGAGCTTGCATGAGCTAATCCCATATATTGCAGTTTTCGCTGATTTTACAATGCAGTTTTCAGGGCTAGATATGGCTAAATTTCATAAATAATGAAAAGCATGGCACATGTATAAAAAATGTAGGTTTTGTAAGATAAGGAATGTAAATTGTTTAAAAGTTATTTGTATTGTACTGTATTTCCAATGATCTGTCAAAATTCCATGTTGGAATATAAGGTTTTTTCCCCCAGAGAAAATACCCCTCTTCTTATATTAGTGGCCGTTTTTATAATCAGACCTCAAATAATAGTCTGACTCAAGGGCTAAGATCCAGATCCCCTGCGGCGCTGCAGCGGACCTTGATCCTACTCTCTGGCAGCCGGTGGATATCTAGAACAATCGGGCAGGAGGGTCGGGTCTGGTCTCCACACTCCTGCACTTCCATTGGAGCTTCTATGACCGAGTGTGACATGAGCTTCCAGTGCTCCATCATAGAAGCAAAAGTGCCAGGCAGCAGCAAAGGTTGTCGGCGCACAGACGTTCACCGGCTGCCAGAGAGGAAGATTCCTCTCAGTGCTGCATGGGACGTGGATCCTCCTCCCCGGCACCCGTTGAATGTCTGTACGATGCACACAGACAACCTCCGCTGCCCGGCAGTGCTCAGTCATAGTGGCCCGGCGGAAGTGTCGGCAGCAGCAGAGGTTGTCTGTGCACATTGCGCAGGCGTCCGCCGGCTGCCCCCACGAGCATGGGGGACAAGTCTGGGGATGCATTGGTAAGCTGGGGGGGGCAGAGTGGCATATAGGGGGTATAAGGCATATTGGGGGGGCAGAGTGGCAAGCCTGGGGCCAGATGTGCGTAACTGGGGAGCAGGTTGGCAAATACAAGGAAGAAAAACAAGAAATGCTTTTTTTCCTCACTCATAGTTTTTAAGTATGAAAAAGTTTATATGTGAATTAATATTTATCAGTACTTTTTTCCCTATAGGGTAGTATCATTCAGGCTTTTTCTGTTTTTTTCCTAAATTAATATTCAAATTGTCTTATAATCAAGCAAATACGGTAACTTTAAAAAAATATATACTTTTGTAGAGCAGTTTTTTTCTGGACACTATTGGGGTGCAACCCCCAGCATACCACATTTAAAAGAAAAATCTTGTTTAGAAGCAGCAATACGCATCATTCATATTTAACCCTGTAGGTGCCCAAAAAAATGAAAATACCAGGCTTAAGATGTGTTTACAAAAACAGGGCAAATACACTTTTGGAGGGTTTTTTTTTCCCATTTGCAACAGTTATATATAATTTCTATAGGTGAAACTGAAATTTCTCCTAATTTTCTCCACATTTTTAGATATTTTTTATACTAAATGATGGTTTATTTATCTATATATCTATATATATCTATATATATATATATATATATAATTCACAGTGAAGCCCAACTTGTGCTGAGAAAAACAATGTTCTCTGGTCATTTAGGGTAAATCACAATTTTTTATTCAGTTTTTGGTAGTTCAAAGAGGGGGAACAGAAGGAAAAAAGGGGAGGGAGAGGGTACAAGTCAAAAATACACAACATCCAGGAGGTATCCCCATACAATGCATAAAACAAATAGCAGCAGTAGGAATGGTGAGCAATCGATGTCTTGAGCTCGCGGCATGGTGTGCATTCCAAACCAACAATAGTGACCCAGCACAACGAGGAAGCGGCCAGAGAGAACGCGGTGGGGCAGAGGCAATAGAAAAAGCGCGTCAATTGAAATGCGCCCCAGAACACGGGCTTAGGTGGAGACCTAGCCCACATGGAGCCCCAGGCACATAGAGGTAAGGACAAAGGACGTTGAGGAGAACAGGGGTAGAGAAGACGACGGGGAACAGGGGGAGGGAGAGAGAGAAGGAGGAAGAGGAGGGAGAGAAAAAAAAAGGGGGGGAGGGGGTTGGAAGATGGGTCAGAAATAACAGAAAAAGAGAGAAGAAAGAGAAGGGGGAAAGTCTAAGCCAAGAGGGGGCGGATAAGAGGACCAGACACGAACTCCAGCCAATAGAACCAGGTGGAGCTCTCAGTCGCCCCAGTTGCCAAGAGATGCAATTCCTCAAACCCACTCCTGAAAAGAAGGTGGAGCAGGGCTACCCCAGTGCAGGGGGACCAGAGCCTTCGCCGCAGTCAGGAGATGACGCAACACAGACTTCCGGAACCAACGCTCAGAGTAAGGCATATGGAGAAGGAGAAAGAATTCCGGGGTGAACGGGATGGACTTGTCTGTTAAGTGCTGTATCTGTGCATGGACAGAGGTCCAGTACGGGACAATGCGCGGACAGTACCACCACAAATGAAGGAGGGAGCCCGGGGTGCCTGTCGGGGACATCAGGGCGGTAAGTGGAAGTGATGCTCGGGGGCCTATACCAACGGGCTAACAGTTTGTAGGACATTTCCCGGTCTCCATTACTCAGAGAACAACCATGCGTCAGGAGGCATATTTTCTCCCATTGGTCATCCGAAAAGGTGGTCTGAAGCTCCAATTCCCAACTCCCCATGAAGGAAGGTGGAAGCGTATGAAAGGCCATACAACCTGGAAATGCCATGCGGCGGAAGTGAGGAAGCCAGACAGAGGTCCTCAAATTGTGTACAGCTGCGCAACATAGCATGCATCCGGGGCTGAGACCGGAAAAAACTACACAGCTGAGCATAATGGAACCTATCCAGTAGGGAAGGAGGCGAGCAGACAACCAATTGCGTTAAGGGCTTAAGACCACCCACGGACAGGAAGGATTGGATCGTCGAACCCACAGCAGGACTGGAGGCCGGGAAGAGGTCGCCGCCCATCCCGCGGGGAAAATCAGGATTGTCCCGAACTGGGGTCAATAGAGAGGGGACAGAAGAGAGCCTTGTCTTCCGCACGATCTGGTGCCAGACGTCAAGGGTGGCCCGGATGAAAGGGTGCGGCAGGGATAACCTAAGAGCCGATGGAATCGAGAGCCAGGGCAAGCCCTTCATGGGGAGGCCAAGCAAGGCCGCCCACTTCTTGTGGGTGGGACTGTGAGACCACTCCAAGACCCGGAGCAAGTGGCAGGCCCTGTAGTAAGAGCGGGGGCAGGGCATAGCCAGGCCCCCTGCAGCCTTAGGGAGGATCAGGGTGGCAAAGCGGACTCGGGGGTTCCGCGAACCCCACACAATTCGCAGAAAGACAGTCCATAGCGTATCAAAAAAGGAGGGAGGTATTGCAATAGGGAGGGTCTGGAAGAGATACAAAAGACGAGGCATAATGTTCATTTTGATCATGTTAATCCGGCCAGTCCAGGAGATCGCCAAGTTCTTCCAGGAGAGCAAATCAGCCTGGAGTTGCGCCAGTAAAAGGCAAAAAATTATAATGAAAAAGCTGGGAGAAATCAGGAGATATCCAGGTCCCGAGATACTTTATTTTGGGGCTACGCCAGGCAAAGGGGAAAGAAGCCCTCAAGGAGAGAGCCTCCTCCTGAGGCAGATTAACATTAAGAATTTCCGATTTAGAGGCGTTGAGTTTGAAATTAGCGAGAGCGCCATACACCGAGAACTCCTGAAGGAGAACGGGGAGGGTGAGTCGTGGACGGTGATGACAAACAGAAGGTCGTCGGCGTATCCCAAAACCTTGTGGTGTGCGGACCCCAGCTGGAGCCCACAGATGTCAGAATGCATCCTGACGGCCTGGAGGAAGGGCTCAAGGGAGAGCACTAAGAGTAGCGGGGATAGTGGGCAACCCTGACAAGTGCCATTACGAATAGCAAAGGGGTCGGAGAAAAAGCCATTGACCTGGACACGAGCCGTGGGGGTGGAGTATAAAGACGAATCCAAGTCAGAAGACCATGGCCGAAACCCATGTAGGCCAGGGTGGACAGCATAAAAGACCAGTGCACCCTGTCAAAGGCCTTCTCGGCATCAGTGGAAAGTAGAATAGTTGGGGTAGAGGTGTGTTTAGCAGAATGTAAAAGCGTGAGGGATAAAACCAGTCTGGTCAGGATGCACTAACGAAGACATAAAAGGTTTGATCCTGTTAGCAAGGATTTTAGCGAACAGTTTCAAATCCGTGTTCAACAGGGATATGGGACGAGAACTGCTGCTTAATTCAAGATCCTTGCCCTCTTTAGGGATCAGAGCGATGGAAGCTGAGAGAGTATGGTCATGAAAGCGACCCCCTGTAAGATAGAGTTAAAAGCAGCCACTAAGCGGGGGCCTAAAATGTCCCGGAACACAGAGTAATAACGCAGTGGAAGCCCATCTGGACCAGGGCATTTGCCAGAGGGGAAGGACTTGAGCGCCAACTCGAGTTCAGACACGGTGATTGGGGAGTCAAGAAGAGCCGCGTCATCCGCGGTGATCTTCTTCCGCAACGTAGAATCCAGATACAAATTAACGGCCACCAAGTCACTAGCGGAAGGTGGGGCAATGGGATCTGGTCGAAGGTTGTAGAGGCCTTCATAATAGCTCTGGAAACAATGGGATATATCCAAAGGATGAGAGAGGGTTCAGTTACCGGAGGAGCGCACCCTGGTGATATAAGTAGGCTTCCGAACTGCTCGCAGGGCCCTGGCTAAGTACTTCCCGGGTTTATCCCCGTGCTCGTAAAACAACGCCCTGGTTTTCAACAGGGAACGATGCATCCTACCGTTGAGGATAGAGGCAAGTTCACTCCGGAGAGTCAAGAGATGCTGCAAGTCGCTTCCTGATAAGGAGGCTTTATGAGCCTGTTCAGCTGCGGTGATCTGGGCATAG
Organism: Spea multiplicata; assembly: GCA_009364415.1. Taxonomy (NCBI): domain Eukaryota; kingdom Metazoa; phylum Chordata; class Amphibia; order Anura; family Pelobatidae; genus Spea; species Spea multiplicata. The sequence goes on from VKOC01017261.1 coordinate 94,129, forward strand.
AGCTGGTCGATCCTCTCCATCTCATCAAGGTGCTTGCGCCGAGAGCAAACACTGCTAGTATTTAACACAGATGTGATTATTGCAGTGAATCTAAAACAAAATGAGGTAAAGGCGTTAGCTCAAGGTCATTGGGTCAACCTAGGTAAATGGTTAGCTACCTACAAGTCAGGTAGGTATAAACCACCTTGAACTGCTAACCTAGTAGTAGATTATGCATTTACATTGCTGTGTCCCAGCACCTATTACTTAATCCTTCCATGACATGAACTAGAATCAGATTGGTTCCATTCTTTTTGTAAGTGGCAGAGTTAATCTGAATTCCATGCATATTTTGTCCTGTCTAATGGTGCAAATTATTATTTGATTCATATGGCATATTCTACAGCGATATATGTAAAATATATAAAATGACGTACCTTTGCTGTTGCTAGTGCTTCTACTACTACTTCTATTTAGACTAATGGGTGGGGTGCAATTATCTATTTTTTTCTTGCAAATAGATGACATTGACAAGCCTTTATTATAATTTTTTGATCTTTTTTTGGTTTAACCTGCGCAAACATGAAACATCTCTTGCCTTCCTCCTCAAATTCAAAGAGGCCTACTGGAGGAGCAGCAGCAGGGGAGGGGGGGGGAGACAGTAGGCTGTTTAAAGTAGGGTTACTTGACACAGAGACACAGAGAGCAGAAAAAATTCCGGCCAGTCAGGGTAGTGCAGCCAAAGGGGTTTTATTTAATTCTGTAGTGTTTAGGTCTGCTCTCTTTCCCTCTAACCGATCTACTCTCCTTCACTCTGGAAGCTGCTTCTTTACAGGCAAGTCCCATCCTGGACAAAGAGACTGTTTGCTGCAGACACAAGGTAGTTTACTTTAAATATGTATTGCAGCTATGGTTACTTAAAACTCCAGCTGCTGAGTCTACATTTCCCATAACTCTTAGCCAGTCTGGTATGTTAAGCATCATGGGTTTGCAAGTGCTGATAACCCTACACCAGGAAATAAAGGTCATGAGTATCCGCCAGTATCCTGCTCCTGGTTACCATGCACTGGGATACCCTGCTGCAAATGTGCAGACAACTCATGGATATCAGGCCCCACCTGGAGATTACCAAGGTCATTTATGATTAAGAATTAGTACATTGGAAGCAAAACTCTCTGGCTTTTGCAGTGTGCACTGAAGTGTACAGGTTAAGCCCCCTGCAAAAATGCTTGTGCAGACTGGAGTTTACATAGATCCATAAAACAAAGAATTTGACACCAGATAAGAATCATTCATCCTATCTAGTTTTCCTCTGACCCTCTAGTTTTAGATTTTTAGACCTATTGTTTTAACATTTCTACTAATTTAAATCTCCCTGTTGTACTTTAAATGCCTTTACGTTTCTATCTTCTTTCTCTTCTCAGAGCTATGCAGTTAGGTCAAAGCTATTGATTTCCCTTAGCCTTTCCTGATATTTGTTATCTGGTAAACCATTCACAACTTAGTATTCTCTCTAGAATGTTAGTATCCTTCTGGAGATGGGGTCTCCAGAACTCTAGGTAAAGCCTCAGGCCTGACCAGAGATCTGAGGAATGGTAAAACCACCTCTTTCTTTCTACTACTAATGCCTCTAGCTGCACAACCTATCACCCTGCTTGCTCGTTCTAATTGTTTGTTGTATTGCCTACTTTCTTTAACTCAGAAATAATTACTAATAGTTAAGTCCCAAGGACACTATATACATATGAAAATTTGCCAACCTTTTCTAGAAACCTCCATTAATAAATTAGTATTTTACTGGCATTTATTTTGCACTATGTTAACTGAAAGAGTAGCCATCCCTCTGTATCTACATAGTCTCATCATCATTTGTAGAGCAGTAGATATCGGGGATTAATGTGTTGGGGGAGGTGCAATTAAACCTCCTCCCATTTAACCCCTGGACAGCAAGCTGCAACCAGACTGATGAGGAGCCAACAACCTCAAATATGTGCAAACAGGGAAAAGAAAAAATGTCGGTGCGCTAAGCTAGTCTCAGGCTCAAATAATACAAATGTATAATATGAGGCCAACCAAACAGTGTGAGCATGCTGCAAATACAGTGTGTTGGCTGTACAATGTATACAAAAAACAAAATACTGTCTGTTTGGTAGGCCTCATATTATACATTTGTATTATTTGAGCCTGAGACTAGCTTAGCGCACCAACATTTTTCTTTTCCATGAAATTAATCTGTCCGTGCAGATGTTCCTTATGCTGTTGCCCATGCTGTTTACAGAAAGTGAGTATAAAGCTGTCTCTAGGGGCAAGGGTTAATCACTGCCTGCACTACTGATTATTTTGCATGACCAATTTAATAGTAGTGTATTATGGTCTTGGCAAGGAGCATTACAAGAGATGCTCAGGGTAAAGTGGGTATGATGTAGATGGGTCGTGGCTTAATACAAACAATGTGTATTTTATTGGCAATGGCCACTGATGGCCCTTTCTAAGAAAGTGTGTTTGGACTCAGTCATCAGGCATTATTATTATTATCATCATCATCATCATTATTTTATATTGCTCTAACATAATACACAGAGCTGTACAATGGGTTGGGAGATTAATATTGTCTGCCAAAGTGTTTTGGGCTTTTATTACTGGGCCACTGTGGTGTAATTGCCCATCAAGTTGAATGTTGCCAACCTTCTCATGGTATAAACACCCCTTTATTTTACAAAAAAAATCTATATTTCCTGGTACAACTACGTAAAGGTTGTTAATGCTTAACCATAAACATTAATTATCAATGTGCAAAAGTTTATAAAAATCTTTTATATCTCAATAGGAAAAGTACTTTCACAGGCATCTACTCACTAAAGTACGAATGCTTGCGAAATTGGATAAAAGTCTAACCCGCAAATTCACCAAATCTTTAGTACTAGCAAAAAAATAAAGGACTTGCATACACAAAAGCAGTTACTCAATAAGGTGCCTGCTACTTTAAATGCAAAAACCTAAAAGAGAGGTCCCTGCCCCACTGCTACAAAAAATGGGGGTGATAACTGCCCCACTTCCCAAACACGATGCCGTATTTAATTGTGTGTGTGTTTTTTATTCTCAAAATCTACATTTATACAGATCACTAATATCTCTTTTTTTCATACAGCTTGAAGTGCAGACTCCTCCAGTTGTCACAACTGGCTATGTTGGCATATTTGCCTGACAAAGTTTACCATCCAGAAAGAGATAAAAACTTGCTTAAAATCTCTGGCCCACATGTTCGTTGCAGATGTTGCAGAGATATCAACTTTGCGGTATTACATCAGCAGCTGCCTATCTGGCATCTCTTCCTGGATGGCCTCTCACCACCTCAAGATAAATATGTCTAAGACTGAGCTCCTTCTAATCCCTCCCTCTATCCCTCCCTTTTATCCCTCACATCAAATCACTCTCTAAATCCTGCCACAACTAACTACGCAACATTTCCAAAATTAGTCCATTCCTGACTGCTAGCAGCGCAAAACAACTAGTCCACTCCCTCGTAATCTCCAATCTAGACTACTGCAACAACCTACTTACTGGCCTCCCTCTTTCCCGACTATCCCCTCTCCAATCTGTCCTCAATGCATCTGCCAGACTAATCCCTCTCACCCGACACCCTGCATCTACCGCACCTCTCTGCGAGTCCCTCCACTGGCTCCCCATCCATAGCAGAATTAAAATCAAAATACTAACTCTATCCTTCAAAGCTCTCACTAACGCCACTCCTCTATACCTATCCTCCCTCATCAGCAAATATACTCCAGCCCACCATCTAAGATCCAACAATGACCTGCTCCTTGCATCTTCACTTATCACCTCCTCCCATGCCCGCCTACAGGACTTCTCTCGCCCAGCACCAACCCTCTGGAACTCTCTTCCCCGTGCTGTCCGACTCTCACCAACTCTACCCTCCTTCAAACCCTCCCTAAAAACGTTTCTCTTCAGGGAAGCCTACCACTGACATAAACATCAAAACTTCCCTCTCACCCACTTACAACCCTTATCTCGCCCTAAATTAACATCATTCACTACCACGCAGTCCTCACCTCATGTTTCTCACCCCTTATCCACCTAGATTGTAGGAACAGGGCCCTTCATTCCTCTTGTATCTTATGTCAATTGCTGTATTGTACTTGTCGTTATCTGTAAAATTTTCATCTTGTACAGTGCTGTGGAATCTGTCGGCGCTATATAAATAATAATATATATCAATTCTAAAACCATGTTATAATTTATAAATTGGCTTGCGATTATTATGAGTGTGCATTGTTAAGCTATATTTATTTTTTAAATATTGGATTATTTGTTTTATTTTTGAACGTTACCCGACAAATTTAGATGAAACCTCTACAATTGGACGAGTTTCCAAACAGTGGACAGGTATCGTAAAGGAAGCCTTAACAGATGCAGACAACTTTGATGTTCGGTTTCCAATGGACCTTGATGTGAAAGTTAAAGCAGTCATGCTAGCTGCCTGCTTTCTTATTGTATGTTTTAGTGACCCATTAATAGGGTACATTGTTAAAATTAAGTAAATAAGTTTGCATTGTTTCTCTTTCTGTTTTAAAAGGTTTGAGTGAATGTGTTTGCAGATATAAAGTTATATTTATCTTGAAAATGTAATTGACAGTATAACCCATAGAAATGTTTTTTTTTTAATCAAAATCCTAACAGTAACTGAAAAAGTATTGCTTTAACAAGATTGATAGGTTGATCTGCCATGGTTCCTCTTCTAACGTTTGCCACTCATTGTGCTGCATGACTTTCTGGATGTCTGTAAGTTCAAACGTAAAGGCACAGTTTAAAGTCCTATAGACAGCTTGACCAGAGAATAATGCATTTTAAAGTAATTTGTAAATATTTTAATATGCATTTTTTTAAAATGTAAAAAATAGAAAACAAATCAGTTACTTACTTTTTAGAGAGAAGATGCAGCTTCCTGTGTCCTCCATGGTCTGACAATCATCCAATCAGTGAAATCAATGGGCTTACTTTCTGTGAGGCATCTCATGAGAACCCTCCTTGCAATCCTTGCAATCCTAGTGCTGGTGCTGACAGATGGTGTCGGGAAATGTGTTTGACTGAAGAGATCTCCTGCCTAGCATCTAGTGATTGGATGGGGAAAGGGGCAAATATATATCCAGGTAATTCCAAATGGTTCATATGATTTCCCTGCAGCTGTACAATAGCTGCATGGTCTATTTACCGTATTTGCTCGATTATAAGATGACCCCCCAAAATCTAAATATTAATTTAGGAAAAAAAGAAAGTGCCTGAATATAAGACTACCCTATAGGAAAAAGTTTTACTAGTACATATTAATTCA
>VKOC01017262.1:0-57628 GCA_009364415.1 Spea multiplicata
AAGAAAAAATCGGGCAACTAATGGATTATGAAAATAATCATTAGCTGCAGATCTACAAGCAATTCTAGTATGGCTCATGCCCAGGGCATGTAGGCCCCTGAGCAACAGGTACTGTGAGGCCCCTAGTAATATCGGATTGGGCATTATTCGCTTGACAAATGTTCATTTTGTATATGCACGGGGCATCCGGAAATATATTTGTATATTTAGCCGCATCCCAGAGACCCCACTGCAAAAAAACATACTGGCTTTTGTATTGCTGATTTGCAGGGCCAGACTGGGAATGAAAAGCAGCACTGGGAACATTTGGACACCAGCCCCATATATTGTATCTCATGGTCGAGCCCTTGTACCCACACGCAGCCCTCATACATATCTGAGTCACACTATTTGCCATCCGAATCACTATAAATCATTCACTTTTATCACATTATTTGTATTAAAATCCCAGAAACCAAAAATGTTGAAAGGCCCAAATTAGTTACAGAGATTAGACATAATGGAATCAAAACATTTGCTACTGCAAAAACCTTTAGATGAAAAAGTTCCAGCTCTGCCAGAGTGTGTAAAATGTTATCCCTTAAGGGGGAAGGACAGGGAATTGTTCCCTGTAGAGCAGAATGAAATCAGGCCTTACAATTAAATTGGGTTTCACAGACTCTGAAAATCCCAACCACCATCCAAGTTTCTGCAACTATACCTTTGTGATAAGATCTGCATATTGTACACAAACTGTGTGGCACAGTTTGTGTACACGCCAGCCATGCTATTAGGTGGCCGGCGGAGGTGGTCGCAGCCTCTCAGAACCGCGCGTCTACACGAAGGCCACTCTGATTGTTGGTCTGCTGGCTCACCGGCCGGCCCACCATGAAATTTCCCGGTTTCCTGGTGGGCTAGTCCGGGTGGGAGGGCCCCCCAGCTGGTCGAGGCTCCTGGGCTGCAGCCCCGCCAGCCCATACCTTAATCCGGCCCTAGTCATGCCTAGCTTGGTGAGTTGGGCCTTGGTTTTGATAGGCTTCAGCGGCACCGCTGGCCAGTTTGCCCACTTGTATTTTATGCCCTATTAAAAAAGTTAGTTTTATATATTATATATATGCTATATTAGGTGTTCTTTTGCTTATATGCAGTCCTAGACTGACGGTCGCATAGCATTTCACATGATATTTGCTCTCTATCTTAGGCATCTGCAGTCAATGCTGAAGGTGGTGTGTGAAGCTCTCTCAGATGAAAGTCAGATTGTTCGTAATGCAGCTCTTTTTGCTTTGGGGCAGTTTTCTGAAAATTTGCAGGTAAGTGTGTTCTGCATCTCTAATTCTTACCACTCCATTTTTTCATCTTTTCACATGCTCACTATATATTTGGCTCTTTCTCACCATCTTTTTTTTCTTCTTCTCTTTTGTCTACTTCTATTTGTTAAATATAAGTTCAGTGTCCCATATTCTTTCTTTGCTAATTTCTCCATTACTTGCTTGCTAGAGTGCTTTTCCCTTTTTGCCATGCCTGCTGTTTCCTGTTCTTTCCTTTCCTTCAGTTGAACCTTTGTTTATAGTTTTTTTTCTATTTTTCTTAGCCGGAAATTAGTGAATATTCAGATACAGTCCTCCCTCTTCTGCTGGAATATATCTCACGTGTGGATCCTTCTAACACGTCTCACCTCACTAAAGCCTACTATGCCCTTGAAAACTTTGTGGAGAATCTTGGTAAGGTTTCAGCCTGCAACCTGGTTTGGAGCTATAAAGGCGTACTGGGTGGCATTTTTCATCATTAATTAGGAACGATCTTTTCAGGAAAATTTACTTGGAATCGATTTCTAATAATTGTGTTGAGTTAAGAGGAACCTCCCACCATATTTCTTTTTATGGCATAGTTATATTGTCAATAGTTCCAGCCTTTTCCTAAGTGGATAACATGCTGTAAATCCAGTGTTAACTACAGTTTAGCGTTGCCTTTCTAAAAAGTACCCCAGACCTCAACAGGCGGTTTTGGCTTGTGCTGATGCGTCAAGCCGGCGTATTGATGTTTTATGGCTTGCAAAAGGACAAGAACGTTGGATGCAATTTACTACATCAATATTGTGTAATTACATTGCATTGGGGCAGTATTACAATCTCCAGGAGGCTTCTAGGTTGCAAGGACAAGCTTCACAAGTTGAAGTGGATTAGTGGGTAGTTGGGTACTAATATAAAACAAATTTTTAGTGATAAAGTTTCAATTGATAAGAATCTTGGTGAAAACATTAAAACTATTCCTTACATTCTTTGTTAAAAACCATTATATCCTAAATATTAAAATACATTTTTAAATATTTGCAGGCTAAATAAGGCAACTCTAATTATGAAATGTAGCTTACAAATATCAGTTGCTAGGTGGGGAATGTTTGTAAAGGGCCAGAAATGTCAAGATTGGGAAATGTTCTGATAGTTTAAGGTAGCTCATTGTAGATTAGGTTTAACTCAACCAGTATTTGTGAGAGTTAATGTTATTTGGCATGATGGCTGTTTAGTGAAACTCTGTTCTTCCACAGGCTGTAAGATTGAACCATACCTTCCCAACCTGATGGAGCAAATACTGATGTCTCTAAACAACTCCAATAACAACAGAGTGAAAGAGCTGTCCGTGAGTGCTATGGGTGCCATTGGTGAGAAAAGAAACTGCTTTGTTATTTCTACATCTTTTGTTTCTCATCCTTCCAACCCCATCCTTTCCAACTTTTTTCTTCTGATAATTCCACCCAATTGGCTTTTATCAACTTCCTCTGACTATAGATGAGTTTTTGCTTTCTCTGTAGCCAATGGTGCTGAGATGCTGCTGATGCCATACTTCTCTTCTGTGATGGAATCGTTGAAAGTTCATCTGACACAGACCAGAGAAGAGGGAAGACCCATACAAATACAGTGTCTAGGTGAGACCATTACTCCTTGGGCATATCATTATCTAAGCTGCTACTATTTAAAGGTTGTAAGATTACAGTGCTCACGGGTACTCTCAAACGATCAGTGCTCTGTTCATTATCAACAGAATAGTAGGATGTAAGAAATTGGAAGGAGCAGGACTGCATAGTGAGTGCGCTTACTGCACTAACATGATCCAAAGACTGCAGATACGAACATGATTTAGTCAGTTAATTTCATAGCCATTTGATTAGGTGGAATTGTATTTTTACATGGACTTAACTTACTCGTTTGTGAGGTGGCAGATCTGCTGTTAACGCTTGTGCTTCAGTCTTTCCTCGGTCTTACATTGCGTGTTTTTCTAGAAACACTTGGCGTTTTGGCCCGCACCCTAGGAAAAGATGCCTTCCTTTCCTTGGCACAGGACTGCTGTCTTCTGGGACTCGGGCTTTGTGATAGAGTTGACGATCCAGACATGAGACGCTGCGCGTGAGTTAATCTTGTCTAAATACTGGTTTGTAGTTTGTGTAGGTCTTCAGATAGTGTTGTAGAAAGTTCCACAGTGTCTTTTACTTTTGGTTTTGTTACTGACCGACAAAAATTTAAGAATCATACTGAATACCACTCGCGTTGTGCAAATCTTAAATACACAATCTTATCGCATAGTGTATCAGAACCTAAAAGAATGCATCTTGTAAGTGATCATGTTTTTTAACATTCCACTATACCCTATCATTCCTTAGCAGATGCTGCAGAGGGGAGGTTTTATGTAAATAAAGCCTATTTTCTCCCACACGCCATTTTTCACTCCTTGGTTATATAAGACAGTGAATAAAAATATCAAGTGATAGAGGGATTAAAGAATATAAACCTCCTGTCATTCAAAGACTTATGGTAAAGACTATTATGCATAAATACTGTATTTGCTCGATTATAAAAAGACCCTAATTATAAGACCCCCCCCAAATTTAAATATCAATTTAGGAAAAAAAGAAAAAGCTAATTCACATGTAAACTATTTTTAACCCTCTATTTGCCACTCTGCCCCACAGATATGCCTTATTACACCCCTATTTGCCACTCTGCCTCCCTGACATGCTTTAACCCCTATTTCCCTCTGCCCCAGATATTCCTTAAACACCCTATGCACTCTGCCTCCAGAAAACCATTATACCCCCCATGCCACTCTTACTTACCCCACCCCCGCATGCCCCTACTTACCAGTGCATCCCTAGACTTGTCCCCCGTGCTTCAGACTCCCTGGTGTCTAGTAGGGGCAGCCAGTGGAGTTGACAACCTCCGCTGTTGGTCGGTACTTCCGCCGGGGCTTCTGACTGAGCACCTGAAGGTCATGTCATGCCGATGCTCTGTCGTAGAAGCCCCAGAGGAAGTGCCGGCGGCAGCGGGGGATATTAGCGCGCATCGCACAGACGTCCACCGGCTACCAGAGAGGAGGAGGATCCAGGTCCCCTGCAGCGCTGCAGTGAATCTGGATCTTAGTCTTGTAGTCAGGCGACCTTGAAAATAAGACGAGGGACCTTGTCTTATAATGGAGCAAATATGGTAAATATGTTGCGCTACATCCATCCTTTAGTAGAAATAATGTATTATAAAGTGATTCTGTGGTTTTGTTGTAAAGGTGGAGCAGTCTACAGAAATATGTATATGGTGGTTGTGGTAATTGCTTATATTTTGCCACTTTGCAACAGAATAGTTCATTATACATATTCTCTTGGGAGTCTATGTTCTTCAATGATGTGTGATTAATTACGAATTATAAATAAAAAAATTACTCCAAACACCGTTACAGGTACAGCCTGTTTGCTGCTCTCTCTGGGGTTATGGAAGATACAATCTCTGTGCATCTGGAGAAAATGACCACTTTGATGCTTCTGTCTCTAAAGTCAAGGGAGGGAATAGTGGTGAGTATAATGTTAGTGTAAAAAAAGAATACAGGCCATTTTGTAGTACTGCAACTGGAGAACTGGGAGTACTTTTTATTGATGACATACCAGTGTCTTTTAATCATCTCTAAATTGAATTTCCATAAAAAACAATGACATAATGCAGCCATAGTTTTGCATGCATTGATAATGTGAAAGGCTGCATATCCCTAAGAGCATATCTGGTAGTTAAAATTGTTTAGTTTGGCCAGCTCTTTATGGGTAAAGTTCATAGAACAAATTGTGTGATCTGTTATTGCCAATGCAGAATGCAGTCTGCTATTGTATTATCCGCATCAAACAATCAATTCAATAAAGTGCATAAGGTGGAGCAAAAGGCAAAGGACAAACTTCATAATTCCCTCAACAAAACCAAAAATACATAAAAAAATAAAAGGTAATATAACCTTAAATGGGAAATCCATTATATATAGATATATATATATTATATATAAATGGACCAGTCCAGATGAAAAAAACAAAAAATAAATATAGTGTAATATGTAATGAAATAGGCTGGTAGAAGTAAAATATGAAGAGAGCGCCTTAAGGGCATTAAAATGCCCATATAGAAGAGCCTAGAAAAAGACCTCTTCGAAAGCAACCGCCTCTCAGTTGGTAACGCACAATGTGGCTCAAATCCTGAAGCAGAGAAGGAGAAAAACAGAAGGTAAGTAAAAATAAATATACTTTAATCACATAAAAACTTCATCCATTCTTACTTATAGTAACTTGGATTAGGCTGTCCTCGTGGTTGCTGCAGTTGTGGATCCACAGCGAGAGTACTCCTCAATACAGTCCCTGTATACGGTCCGTGTGTATAACATCCTTCCGTATCCTCTGACATCAACGCGCATTTTATTTGCATTTGTCTGAGCATATAGACAAATATTAAAAGTGGAAAATTGCTTAAAGGCAGGTTTCAATAATCCACTGCCTGTATTACAAACGCTCTGAAAAATACCCCTTGTCTTATAATCAGATCTCAAATAAAGGTCTGACTACAAGACTAAGATGTGACCATCCAGTGTTCAGTCATAGAAGCCCCAGCGAAAGTCTCGGGTAGTAGTGAAAGGTTGTCTGTGCGCATCACGCAAACATCCGCTGGCTGCCCCCAATTGACACCAGGAAGTCTTGAGCACGAGGGACAAGTCTAGGGATGCATCGGTAAGTCGGGGGGAAGAGGCATATAGGGGGCAGAAAGGGTAAATGGGGGGTAAAAGGCTTATCAGAGAGGCAGAATGGCAAATAGGGTATAAGGCATATCTGGGGGCAAGTGGCATAAAGGAGGTGTAAGGCATATGGGGGGGCAAGTGCATATCAGAGAGCATATTGGGGAAGCAGAGTGGCATATAGGGGGGTATAAGGCAAAAACTGGAGGGGAGGTTGGCAAAAAAAAAAAAAAAAAATGCATTTTTCTTAATCATAGTTTTTATTAAATATGAAAAAAATAGTTTACATGTGAATTAATATTTACCAATAAAACTTTTTTCCTATAGGGCAGTCTTATATTCAGGCTTTTTCTTTTTTTCTAAATGAATATTCAAATTTTGTAGAGCTGTCTTATAATCAGGATCGTCTTATAATACAGTATATTGGTAAAGCGATATTACATTTGTCAGCGTGCTACAATGAACTCAAGTAATCAACTCTGCTTGCAATAAAAGTATCATTTCCCTTGGGTAAATAAACAAGTACTGTGTTATTCTACTCTAATGTATCATAAACTACTAACTAGAGGAGTGAAATGCACCTGTAGCTGTGATCCTCCACCTCGCACCTACTTTCTAGGTTTGGCTTTTAGTTACCCCCACTCACACAATTCTCCGTCATTCTCTCTGTTCCTCAGCTGTCCTTATGCTCTTCTGACCTCTACCCGTCTATTTTTTCCTTTGTGCACTACCCATTCTGCATCTGTGCCGGTTCTCATAAACTATTTTATCCTTTTTCTACCCCCTCCATTTTTGTGCTGTATGTGTCAGGTTCATTATAATGAGAATCGGTCCTTCATGCTGTTTGATGATGAAGCAGACGAGGAAGATGCAGTGATTCAAGATGAAGAAGAGGAGGAGGATCCTGACATTGAAGGGTGAGTCTGAATTCTCAGATGAATCCCGGAAGGAGACAGAAGCCCAGCTGAATGAATCCAAGCTTTAAAAAGTAAAAAAAGTAAAAAAACGCTTTGTCAGAGGACAGGAAAAATACCCATACTTTTGTGTGATCTTAAAATTAAGATTTTGCTAGAATTTACTGATTTAGACAGTTTATCTAAAAAGGTAACGGAACACCCATACTTGTAAGAACCTTTTCCCTGGCTACCACATATACCTAATTTCACTACTGAAGTTAGTAACAAACTAGTAGAGCAACCTGTTTTCTTTCCTAGTCTCTGGGGATTATGCTGGCCATGACTGCTTCTTTACAGTGTTTCATAAAAGCTCCTTAACCTTTGAAACCAAGGAACATATTTCAATAAAAAAAGAGCTGGATTTTAGAGCTTTTATAAGCTCAACCAAGCAAAATAAGGGTTCTCTAGCAATTTAAGTTACATCAGTTGACCGGGTGCTGAACACTCCATCTTCCATATACAGCTAATTAAAACTATAACATAGCCGGGTGTCTAGCAAGTGAACTTCAGTGGTTATTGTTTTTCATAGTCTACCAAGTGGAACACTTACAGGTATCTTATCTATACATTTATACACTGAGCAGCAGCAATTAAAGTGTATCTCCCCACATACACAGATATGCAAAAAAAGGATAATAAAAGTACTAAAAAAATCTAAAATAAACTATTTTAGATTTTTTTTGCACTGAATCCTACTTTAGTATGTTTATTTTCTTTTTTTTTTTCAAAATCCAAAGTTTATTGGGGTTTTCAAAATTTTATACAGGATGGGGAAGGAGGGGTACAGAAGGCAAAAAAGGGGGGAAGGGGGAGAGGGTCAAGGGACAAAGGCAAAGGAAGTAATACAGCATTTGCAATATAACATGCCAGCAAGGAACAGTGTATAAAATGAGCATACCCGACCAAATAAAACACAAAGGATACAGGCGAAACAAACAGGACCAGGCGCCCATCCGAGCATCAACGATACAAATAGGCGAGAAGAAACATACACCCCACACGAGGGAGGCAATTATGGAGTGCGCCTACCCAAGAAGGAGAGCCAGTGGAACCAGGTAGCGGTGTAAGCCTCCCTCTGTTTGAGAGAAGTGGCAGAAAGGTCCTCAATCACCCTAATATCCTCTACTTTGGACATCCAGGCATTGAGCGTCGGAGGATGGACCGACTTCCAATTGAGAGGGATAAGGCATCTCGCCGCGTCAAGCAAGTGACGTACGACCGATTTCTTATAGCGCGAAACAGGGAGCGACGTGTGATGCAAAAGCATAGGCAGCGCCTGGTAAGGCGGGGGTGTGTCAGTAAGCTCTGCAATAACCCAGTATACCTCCTTCCAAAATACCTGTATCACGGGACAGGCCCACCAGATGTGAAGCATGGTACCAACATCACTGCCGCATCGCCAACAGCAGACGGAGGCAGTTGGGAACATGGCGTGTAACCTCTCGGGTGTGCGATACCAGAGGGACAGGATTTTATAATTAGTCTCCTGCACCTTGGTGGCTCTAGAACTCTGATGGGTGAGGGCGAATACCTTGGTCCAGTCAGCGTCGGAGAGTCGTACGTCACACACAGATTCCCAAGTCAGGCAAAATGAAGGGGGCGAGTCCGTCAACCCAGACAGCAGCAATGAATAGAGCATGGAGATAGCCCCCGCTGGCGGGCGCTTCTGAGTACATAAGGTCTCAAATACCGTAAGGCCCCTGTACAGGTTCTGCTGATTAGGAAGGGAGGAGACATAGTGCGCTATTTGGAGGTAAGTGAAGCGATCCAGCATGGACGGTGGTCCGTGCGCGTGGAAATCTGTAAAGGGCAGTACACCCCGATCACCCAAAAGCGAGTGCAAGCGTACAGGCGGAGGAACCCCCAAGAAAGTTAATCTCTCCCGGGCACGACCCGGTGCGAAGTCCGGATTCCCCCCGAGGGGCAACATGGGAGAGGGCGAGGAAGAGAGCCGGGCACCCACGCTCTTCCAAACCGCCAGGGTGGCGGAAATCAGAGGATGCCGCTCCACACCACAGCCGACTCTAGGACCCCAGAGAGCATGATGAACACGACCCCTAAGCGCACCCAGCTCCAGTTCAACCCAGGGCTTAGCAGCCGGGCCAGCGAGATTCCATTCTAGGATGCGCAGCAAGTGGACAGCCCGATAATACGATTGAAAATCGGGAAGAGCCAAGCCCCCCCGGGACTTAGGGCGGGTGAGTAGCGAAAATTTCTGTCGGGGGCTCTTATTTCCCCAGACAAACCTAATGACAGCCGAACGGAGTGACGAAAAGAAAACGCGGGGCAGCCGGATCAGAAGGGTTTGAAACAAATACAGCGCTCTCGGGAGCAGATTCATTTTGACCACATTGACCCTACCAATCCAGGAGAGGAAGAGAGGCGTCCACCTGCGCAGGTCATCGGCTAGCGCAGATAGCAACGGTACAAAATTAGCCCGGTAAAGGTGCGCAAGGTCGGCAGTCAACCAGATCCCCAAATAACGCATACGGTCCGAACACCACCGAAAGGGGAAGCTAGACACAAGCGACGGGACCAAAACAGGGGGAGCAGAGATGTTAAGAATTTCAGACTTGGTGTAATTAATCTTGAGATTCGATAGGGACCCATAAAGGTGAAACTCACGCAATATATTCGGCAAGGTAACGCTGGGGTTGGACACAACAAAGAGGAGGTCATCTGCATACGCCACCACCTTGTGGTGAGCGTCTCCTGCGCAATAACCCTGTATGTCGGCGTTAGCTCTTATTGCCTCCAAAAAAGGTTCGAGGGACAGCAGGAAAAGCATTGGGGACAAGGGGCAACCCTGTCTGGTGCCATTCCTAATCACCACCGGGGGCGACAAGGCGCCGTTAATTCGAATACGGGCGGTAGGTGTGGTGTATAGAGCCCCAATCCAGGCCAACATAGCTGGGCCCAGGCCCTGATGCTCCAAAGTCGCCCGCAGGAATGTCCAGTCCACCCTGTCAAACGCTTTTTCAGCGTCGGTGGACAGGAGCAGGACCCCGCGATCCTCCTTCTTCGCCCTGTGTATGACATTAAGCACCCTGACCGTATTATCGCGTGCTTCCCTGCGGGGAACAAAACCCGCCTGGTCAGGGTGAACCAGTAGGGGGAGAAACCGGGCCAACCTGAGGGCCATCATCTTGGCGAACAATTTTAGGTCAGCGTTAAGCAACGATATGGGCCTGTAACTCTGGCACAGGCTAGGGTCCTTCCCCTCCTTGGGAATAACGGCAATCGTGGCAGACAGAGCCTGGGACGGAAAACAGAGGCCCTCCTGAACGGAGTTAAGAGCCCGCACAAGGTAAGGGAGTAGCCGGGCCGAAAAGGTCTTGTAGTACCCCAAGGGCAAACCGTCCGGCCCCGGGCATTTACCCCGTTGGCTGGATTTCATTGCCAGGGAAAGTTCCTCGACCGTAAAAGGGTCTTCCAGAGAGGAAGCCTGCTCAGGGGTAAGTCGGCGGCGAACATTACGGCGAAGGTACTCAGATACCCGCGCCAGCACCTCCGGCCGTCCGTCTCGGGGGTCCCCCGCCCGTATATTATAGAGTGAGGTATAGTAGGCATGGAATGCCTCGGTGATCTGTGCCGGGAAGGGGGAGACCTGGCCTCCCACCGACCGAATCTTGTGTATATAGGAGCGACGGTCGAGCGGACGCAGCATTTTAGCAAGCAGGGTACCACATTTGGTGCCGTGCTCGTGAAAAAAACGTTGGCTATATAGGGAAGCCCTGCGGAAACGGGAGTGGAGCAGATCAGCGAGTTTACCCCTCAACGCCGTTAACTCGCGGTAGGACTCAGTAGAAAGAGAGCGTTTGTGCGCAGTCTCCAGAAGGGAGATCTGCCTAGTGAGCTCAACAATTTCAAGATTACGTGCCTTCTTTCGTCGCGCCCCTTGCTGTATAAGAAAACCTCTGATCACACTCTTATGGGCCTCCCACAAGACCAGCGGGGACATCCCCTGCGTATCATTGCTCTGGAAGTAATTTTGTAATTCAGTCTCAATCTGGGACACCATGGTCTCGTCCGTCAAAAAAGAGTCATTCAGTCTCCACGACCATTCCCTGGCCCAACAAAGTGGCGACAACATGGTCATGAGCACGGGAGAGTGGTCCGACCACGTCAGCGGCAAAATAGTAGCGGACTGTAAAAGGTCAAGATGGGCGTGGGAGAGGAAGATATAGTCCAGTCTTGAGTAACGATTGTGGGGAGGCGAGAAGAAGGTATAGTCACGAGTCGTGGGGAACAGAGTACGCCAGCAGTCAACCAGAAGGAGTCGTGTCAGGGTGCCGCGGAGTGAGCGCAGGCGACTATCAGGAAGGCAGCTGGAACCGGACGATGTGTCCGACTGTGGGAAAAGGGGGGCGTTCAAGTCCCCTCCAGCAACCAGGACACCCTCCTGAAAGGTCGACAGAGAGGCCGCGATGGATCGCAGAGCAACGTCCTGCCCCTTATTGGGGAGGTAAATACTCGCGAAGGTATAAACGACCTCCGCGATCGTGCCCTTAACAAATGTGTAGCGGCCCGAAGGATCCAATAGGGTGTCCTTAACAACAAAGGGGACCGTACGAGCTATCAGAATGGCCGTACCCTTGGATTTGGCCTCTACATTATTGCTGAAGAATCCAGTAGGGAAATACGCATCCCTAAAGCTGGGGGCCTGTCCCGCTTTAAAATGGGTTTCCTGCAACAGCACGACAGAGGCCATGTGAGACCGAAACTCCCGAAGGGCCCTGGAGCGTTTCTCAGGGATGTTAAGGCCCTTAGCGTTAGCCGAGTAGAACGTTAGGGGCGAAGGCCGGAAGGCCATCGTGCGAGTTGTAGTGGAGGAAGGGAGACGGGGAGGAAGGGAGCGGGGTGGCGAGGTAGGAAAGGCACCGGAGGGTGGGTAAGACGGAGGGAGAGCGGGGGAGAGTGGGAAACGTGTCAAGTACCGGTAAGTATACCGGTTTATTTTCTTTTTATCTTACCTATACACTCTGTGTATTCCAATACAGATTTTATTTCTAGTGAGACCTAGTGAACAGAAAATCTAAGAGGTCCAGCTTTTTTTGTCTGTAGGTTCAGTGTGGAAAATGCATATATAGATGAGAAGGAAGATGCCTGTGAAGCTCTGGGAGAGATTGCATACAATGCCAGGTAAGGATTATCATGAGAACAATTGCTCTTTCATTCCATCGCCCTCTCTTCTGATTTATTCGCCTGCAGTGAAATTTGTAACGTGACCAGCAGTAGAAGAACTTATTGTTTGCTAAATGTGTACTTCCTCTTCAATATCCTTCTGTTACCCAGTTTATCTGCTTTCCCCATTTGCATTTATCTGTACAAACAGTTTTTATTTTACATCACCACCATTTCAGACCTGATTTCACATTCTGTCATGACAGACTCAGACTTACATCATATTGCCTACCCATTATGTCTTTTGAATACGTAAACTGATGTTGCCCGTGTTCCCTGCCATTTTAAAAACCCCCACATCAACGTGTTAACATCTTTTTTTAATATATAATTCTGTCATGTCTTATGTAATACACTTGGTAACCGGATATCTGGAACAGATAACCCTCACGTTGTATCACTTGCTTTTCCTAACAATTTCCACCCTCTGAACCTCAATTCTCCATTAGATTGTGGTTGATGTTGTCCATTATATTTACTTGTAATACTTTTACTCTCTCATTTTAGCTCTTCATTTTTCCCTTATCTTGATTCATGCTTCAAGGAAGTATTCAAGCATATAGATGTAAGTGTTTAATATATCTGTAAAGCACCAACATATTACACAGAACTGTGCATGACACGAGATGATCCAGTCCTGCTGCAGCAGCAGCTACCCATTCTCCTACATTGTCTGATTATTCTTGCCATTGATTGGCTACTTGAAGCAGCCAATCAATGGCAGGAACGTCATCCCGTTGAGATCAAAAACATAACAAGGGCTGCAGTGTTCCGTCTCTCCCCTGGACACAGTGTTACACCAACATAAATGAGCTGCACCAAGAACAAGAAGCAGGAGTTCCAGCAGGAGCCAGCAAATTAAAAAAAAAAAACTCCTGGAAAACTGAAAATGATTTTTTTTTTTTGAAATTATAATCCACCCCATGGTATATTACATCAGGGGTACACCTCCTATCAAAGAATCATGAGAATAAAAGCCTAAGACATTTTGCATTAAATGTAGCGCTTATTCATAGGTATACCTATGAATAAGCAGTAAATTTGGTGGGAAGCACATTAGGCGTTTATTCTCGTCTTTCTTTATTGGACGTTTTAATTTCTTTTTACTGGCTTCTGCTGGGACCTCCAGCTTCTTGAGCTTGGTCCAGTCCATTGAAATCAATGCCAGCATTTTCCACACAAGTCCAAGGCAGCATATAACATTGGGACCACTGTTCTGTCTGAGACAAGAGAAGAGAGGGAGTTGGGAGTAATTATTGCTGAGGACTTAAAGGTAAGCAGGCAATGATGCAGTGAAGTGGTTCAGGGTTTTATACCTTAAGGCATTAGTAGCAAGAAGAAGGAGATGGTTCTGCCACTCTGGTCAGGCCTCTTAAATATCTGATCTAACCTGAGGGATATGTGTCCTGGAATTAGAAAGAAATACAAGTTTGTTTTCATTTAAATTAAAGATGACAGTCTACGCCAGAGTACACGAGGCACCTGTTACTCATTGTAAACCTCCAAGTCAGGTGAGAAGAGGTAGTAAAAGACAATATGAGGGTGAGCTATTCCTACAAGAGAGTGATTGCTAGTCAATCGGTGTGTAAAGAAAGGGCCAAGTATTAAGCACTGGAATTAGGTGACTTAGAGATCTTCTCCTTTGACTACCCATTCCTTTGAGGGGAGGTCAGTAACATACATATACTGAACACAGGAAGTAGAGGCCAGATCAAAGAAATAGTCAAGTGTCAGATATTTTGCTTTATTAGATACAGAAGAAAATCTAACTATCAGCACAAATAAGAAGATGCCCACAGACACAGATGCCCTGGACGTAGATTTGTTTTATTAATTATTATTAGATAATCAGTGTATGCTTCGTGTTGTCACAATCTTGTGTCCTGATATTCAGGACACAAGATTGTGTCCTGATATTCAGGTTAAACCCTTTGCCATGAGAATACTTTCGCTGCCAAACTGGAATTATTTAATGACTTAAGCTATTGATTTAGAATAAACATATAAATAAATCTAATCTTGTCCGATTTTAGTCAGTATGTCAGTGTGTAATTTTGACCTTTTCTTATTCCCTTCATTGAAAATTGTGCAGAATTTGAAACTTTTGAAGGATAGCACCGTAGAACTCAAGTACCTCTTCTCTACTATGAAGTTAGATCCCTTCTTTTTTGGGAGTGATACCTTGCAAATTTGTAACCCTTTTCCTTTGTATCTGATGCTTTACCTAGCCTTTCTAGTTAAAGACTACCGTATTTATCGGCATATTACACGCATCGGTGTATAACACGCACCTCCATCTTGCCTCCTCTGTGGTCCGGCACTCGGTGTGTCTGGTGTAGTAATGAGTCAGAGCAAAGCGCCAGTGCTTTGCCGTGATATACTGAGTGCCGGACTGCGCATATCAGCGTATAACACGCAATTATGATTGCAGCCCCAAATTTTCGGGAAATAAGTGCGTGTTATGCGCCGATAAATACGGTTATTATACAAGTGGGAATTTGAGTATCTCCAGCACCTACCTGTTGTGAGTGTCTCTGTGATTGTAACTGACCCACTGAATCCCCTTCCTCTTAGTCTCCTCATGTCAGTTTAAGGAAGGCAGCGTTCGAAGCTCTGGGACAGTTTGTACGCTCAATGAACAAGGTGTTTACAAAAAACCCCAGCGAAGACAACAAAATGGGTAAGTGGTTTGGGAGGCTGGGGGATAATGTTACAGGAGGTCTTGGAGACAGCCTGTTGTAGGTTAAAAGTAAAGAGGGAAAAGGTGATGGATAATTTGGCATCTGAGGGGGGACAATATTATATGCAAAAAAACCCCAAAAGACTTGTTGCTAAATCATCATTGCACAATGTGTTGGGCTTTGCTGCCAAAGTCCTTTTTTATTAACTTACAATAGTTAAAAACGAGAAGGTCATCTGTAGTGCATAGATTGAAAAAAATGTCTAGAACATGAGGCTGTGTTGTTGCCTGGGCAAAATAATTTGAGAGATTAGGAGTGTATTGATATCACAAGAATGCATATTGTATTAACAAAAGAAATTATATTTATTATGGTACTAAATTACAAATAAAAAGGCACAATGGATTACTTGTGAAGATAAACTGTGAAATAATCTTTTTTTAAAACATTTTGGTTTTTTTTTTAATTGTACCTCAATTCCATTTTCTCATCTGTTTGTTTGCCATCTCTTCCACCCAACTCTATGCATTGTATGACCACTCACCCTTGATATTTTCCTCTCCCTTGCTATGTCCCTTCCAATCCCATCTTAGTCCTGTTGGGTTTCCTGTCCCTCCTGATCCCCTCCTGTCTGCAAGGCGCATTGCAAGATAAAGAGCGCACGGTGGTAATGGCCATCCTGGACACCCTGAACCAGATGCTGAGGGATGTGAAAGAGCTCTGTGTGAGGGACGCTGAGCAGTTGGAGAAACTCTGTGTAGCCATCAGAGCTGTGCTGCAGAGGAAGGTCTGACGGATCGTTACTAACAAGTACACTAGTATCCTAGACACACTTCGAGTGCCACCACAGTCAAACTCATTTAGTTCTGCATTTACAGACAATGTGTCAAGACCCTGATGGAGAAGACGAAGATGATGAGCAGCAGGTGAGTCGCATTGAAATCCATAAAGGCAGTAACTCTGTATTTCATAAGTTTGAAGTTATAGTCACTTGTAGAACAGGGGCAATTTATTTACCAAGGAATGGGCAGCAATAATGTGAAATTGGTTTACTTTCTCAAAGTGCATCCTTTAGTGTCTTTTACTTATAAGGATCCCCACATGTTAGAATTGTTTCTAAGATGTTTCATGTTCTCTATTTAGTTCTCTCTTGTCCTTGTACATGTCTTCTTCCCATTTTTTTGCACTGTCTCAGACTTACTAACAATTGCCCGGTTTATTTCCTTCCCTAGTTAGATTATCTGTATAACATCTGCCCATAAATTCTTGTCTTCCATACTTTTACTTGTTTTTTTATGATCTTGCACACTATGTACTGTAATCTGAGCTTCAGGGCTCTGGATTCTAAAGGTGCTAGACAGACTATCTAGTGTCAGTGCTGAAAAGGAGTTGACTGCTAAAAATGGTGGCAGTGCCAAGAATGCTACTGCAGCACATAAACAAAGCAAGAGAGCCCTTGTAGAGATTAGACAGAATCGTTCTCCCATTTCCTCTTTCACCGGTGTTAGGTCTTTGTACATAATAGTGCTGCAGGACAATGTGCTCCCAAGGACCAAACCAATGCATGGAACTAGCCAGTTAGAGTGTGTAGGCTCATATAGGTATGCAAAGAGACATCTCCAGTTCAAAAGGTCACATGCTGATTCCCTTAGGGTTAGCTCACCCAAAAAATTGATTCCAAATGAGGCTGCAACCATCCAGCAAGCTAGACTGAGAAGACTGGCCTGCAAGATGAACTTTTGCTTGGCCTCCGGAAGACAACCACGTCTGTATAAATATGAGCGTCCCAGTTCTTCGTTAAGGGACACCCACGGAAGAAGCAGAGAAACACACCAGTACGTTTCATTCTGAAAACACAGGAATCGCAAAAACACCACATCCAGACCAAGAGGCAATGGCCATGCAGTATACCAGAGAAACATCAGGAAACCTGTAAGAAACATTGGTAAAATAACGTGTGAGGCACTGCCAAAGAGGAAATAAGCAAATAATTAGATTTTTCTGAGAGAAGAGCTCTTACGATGACACAGTCGGAACAAATGATGGATTATAAATCTGTCCTTTCACATATGGCTGAAAAGTGCGGTAGTAAAAATGTTCTGCTTTTTTTTTGTGAATATTGTTCCATCCAGTTATTGTAGGATTAGCTGGGATATTATATGTATTTATTTAATAATAATTATAATATTTTTTTTACTGTTTGTTGCATTTGTGAGGAATCATCACTAATGCTTCAGTGCAATTCTGAGGAAATAGCTAGTGTCATAAAGCACCAACTACTTAGTCATCTAAAACCAAGCTGTAATCTGAACCCAAGGACCCTGCTTGGTTACAAGCTGTAATGGATTTGATGGATTGAAATACAATTTTATTTGTCACTTGTATTGGGGAAGATAACAGTCTGAACATACATAGTGTGCTTTACCTTGCTGGAAAGATAGATACTTAGTGTTTAACGGCTGCCAAGTAATGGTGTCTTGTAGGTTGGCCTAGAAGATTATGGCATAACAAATGGTGTTGGTATCTGGTTGTCTAGTGATTCATATTGCCCCAAATCAGGGGCGTCCAACCTGCGGCCCTCCAGCTGCTACAGGACTACATCTCCCATAAGGGACTGGCTGAGGAGGATGGGAGATGTAGTCCTGCAGCAGCTGGAGGGCCGCAGGTTGGACGCCACTGCCCTAAATGGTAAAATAAGAAGTATTGGAGAACTTCTCCATGGCAACTTTTATGATTGCAGCCAAGCTGTAGTCCAAAAAAATATTGCAAAGGTCTAACCCTACATGGCCAGCGGTGTGCTAAAGTTTAATGGGGATTTGTTTTGGATTTCATTTACCGGGGCTGGAGGACCACCTGCAGGGGATTTAGATGCATTTAGCATAGTGTATAAGCGATGGGGGGGTGCTTTAACAGCAGCCATACAAAAACAAATGCCTCTCTATATGCAAGTCTGTTTGGCCGCAGATAATGGATGCTAAACCCAGGATTGCTTTATTATATTGTTTTGTTTATGATGTGCAGATGTGGGTAAAGGCTATTGGTGTAGGGCACTTATCATGGAGACCAGCTAAATGTTCAACATCTATCATGGCATTGATAATGGCATTTCATGAATATAAAATATGAGACAGAGGTAGGGTATGCACATTGAGAGACAAAACATTGCTGGGGAATAAAGTGAATATAATGCTACAAGGATGAATACATAAATATGTGATTAGGTAAGGATGACTGAAAACCCACAAAGATCAAAAGTGCAAATCATTGAAAAATTGGACATTGTTTTTTTCGGCATGCAATAAAGATACTCATGTTAATAATTGTAGCACAACCACAGATGTAATTTACGGAAGCTCTGGATCTCTGGAGGAGGTCTCCATAAAGATATGAGGTGTGTCAAAGTCCACAGAATATGTTGCTAAGGGAAACCTTGGTTGTATGGAGCGGGGGAAATGCCATCTTCAAACAGTCGCTAATATCAGTAAATTGAACTGTTGTAAAGGTCAAGGCCAATTAGTGTTATAGAGATCATCAAATTCTCATTATATTGATTCAATTTGAGACAATATATTTGTAGCATCTTTACCTGGACGTACAAGAATCCTATGTTTTGTTGCCTTTCACCTCTGCAAACCAGTTTGCTACTAACGGTACACAGCACAGTGTTTTCCCATTAAATGACTTGTGCTTCCTGTTGGGACTTCCCCCTTGACATGTATGGGTTGATTTCCCATGTATGTATGTGCTAATGATTGCAGGTGTGTTCCATGATACATGGTATATAGTATTTATTTATACTATGGCATCTAACGTGTTCACTGATGCAACAGTAACACATACTAGTAAAGATTGCTGTCCGCCCCAAACAGAAAAGAGGTAATTTTCATTCCTAAAGGCAATACGTTTTTTTTTCATTCATTCATTTGTGTGAGTTTGAACTACAGTTTCCTTTTAAAACTACAGAGGTCACGTTACAATATTGTTTTATATACAACATACATGTACATAGTGCAAACATTCAAACACGCTTGCTCTGTATTAACGGCATGGCTAGAGTCACAAGCTGTTGCTCTGTGCTTTGGGGGAGGTTAACTTAGTAGACCAAGTAACGATGTGGCAATTAATGTGCGTTATCTTGGTTTAAAAAAATGAGAATCTCATGGAGATAGAGCATTGAAGAACCGGCAATGCATGTTTTGCTCAAATCTGTACTTTGACACTTGCCTAGTTTTTATATTGTTCAATCAGAATTCTGCTCATCGCCTGTTACCTGGAAACTCCAGGAATATAATCACAAAGTAATCTTAGCTTTTATTTTTATCAACTCTTTTCAACTCATTTTCTGTAAAAAGCTTACAAAAAATGCAATGAATACAGGTTTCATAACTTGTATGCACCTATTGTTAATATTCTGTTTTAGGTAGGGGTATACTGGACGAGTCACAATCTTCAGAGATCGGCATTGATTTAAAGGCATGTGGAGGATATATGGAAATAGGTGCTAAAATGTTTAACCAAAGTCCTCTTCTCGCATTTTGCCGATAAATGGTTTGCAGCAGAGGTCCGTGCCAGGCTCTGCAATCATTCTTAATTCTGTCTCTTAGATTAGAGGGGAAAACAAGATGCCCTCTTTCACATCCTAAAATCCCACAGTAGTCATAGAGGTGTCCACTTAACAATGAATGCAACAGCATCTTAAAGGCATTGTGTGTACTTTCAGCAAGTAGAATTGTTTCCTTTGTGTTCACATTGTCAACAAGCCAGTTTCTCCCAGAATGGGTGGCTAGGTGGCAACCTTAGTTATTTTCATTATTTTAATTGCAAGGTTTATTTTTTAATTATTGGGGTGATATCCAGTTCAGTTTATTACTATTATTAACTTTGTGCACATGTTTAGCAACTAATTTAAATTATTTGTCAAAACTATGGGGATTTCTGCAAATCTTCCGTCTGGGTCTTGTCTTAGTATTAGCACCAATATATTCAGCTCTTTTGTTATCTATACTATATATGTCCCTAGTAATCTGACCTTGTCCGGATCGTTATCTTTAAGGATAGGTCTCATAAACAAATCCCTTCAACCCTTTTTCTGCTACGTTGACGAAACGTGTGGTAGAATTGCATAACTTTGGCATATATGTTTAACTAGGTATTAAAGATTTCAAGGAGAACTCACAGTAGAAATTCTTTCCCACCCGCTGGTGTACCCAGTGTTATGTCCCAGAATGTACCTGCTATCATACTGACTTTGCTTAGAGGCACCTAACTTCAATACACACGATTCTGTATGTTAGCAGGGCTCTACCTTTTATGTTGTGTGTGTTTGTGTGATGGAGATTTAGTTTCAAGGACTCTTAGTATTTAACAATCTTTGAATTGCATATTGCGTATAAGGTGATGAGTCTCGGTGCAAGACATCTTGTAGACTTACCTGTGATAGCGATATCAGTAAAGATCAGGATAAGCATAGAAGTTGCTATCGTCTGAGTCTTAATATCTCGTAAAAACAGCAAAGGCACAATATTGAGCATATTTTTTCCAACTAGGAGCGTAAGAATGATATCTGATAAATCCATCTGTGCACTCTCCGCCATGCTTCTCTCTGCTAAATACTCCGCGAGAACGTCCTTCTTTTCGTGGGAAGGTTTGTCATCTATTTAGAATTTCCCTCCTGCGATCCCGGTAGCATTATATTTTAGCATCACAAATTGGAAGCGTGTTCCTCGTATGGACAGGCGGTTAACCGGTGTGCACAGAGTCTGTCAGCAGCCTCAGTGAAGGTGTACTGGTCCTGTGAACCCTTAGAAGTCTTTGCTTGCTGCATTCCTCCAGGTTGTCACCTGCTGTTAGCCATTCTCTTTTAATGTTCCTCACACCTTGATGGGGTTTTTTTGTCTTTGCCTTTTGTCCGTTGTGCTTTCTCTATTTGCTGTTAGGATGAGTAACCTGTAGAGCGAGTAAGTCAGCCAGATCAGGTGTGGGCTGTCTTACGGTTAGAGCATGGCCCTCAGGTTGTGTGTTAGTGACGCCTACGGGTCTCATCTAATAGTGACACGCCAGCAACTGTCAGTTTTAGTCTTTTGTGTGTTTTTTTTATTATTATATTTGCTGTTTCTCAACACCTTATAATTACATCAGTATTTTTCTTTTGTTGTGCCACGTGCTTATTTACCCCTCATATTTGGGCTTGCCACCAACACCTAAGTCAGAGAACATGGGGAGTGTTGTATATTGTGTTTCTTCTTTTATTCTATGACATTCTTACACTTGCGCATACTATACACTCTCATCACATCATCGGACATCCATTCTCTGGTATGCGTACTCTTTTCTAAATCTTACATGCACCTGATTAATATCACTATTTCTATTCTTTTTTTGGTTATTATCTCTTATTGTTGCCTTTCTTGTTTGTGCCTTTAAGCATTCTTATAGTCCTGCATGGGGCTCGCCAACCTAATGACGGATAGTCTCACGCAGGTCACTTGGTTTTTTTTGTTCAGTAGTCGTGGTAGTGGTTGTACCCGTTCTGACCTTTACATTCTCCCTTGCGAGTATATTACAGGGGATTTGCTTATGAAACAATTTTCTGATTGTTTGAAAAGATTGAAAAAAAAAATGTTCATTTCTCATCGTGATGGTGGTGTCCAAAGACCGCAGTCTGTTTGGCTTTACACTGGAATTACTTCTAAATCATGCAGCCATTGTTCCTTATAGATTTTTATAAACGCACCTTTGTATTCTGCAGCGCTGTGCAACTGGTAAATAGGACATAATGAGAAGTGCATCATGTAAAATTTTGTATATAGAGAAACAAAAGGTGATACAAGTCTAGGTTTCAGTACATCTTGGGTCTCCTAATGGACTTTCCACGCAAAGCAAAATGCCAACACAATTTGCACGTACGTATAAAATAATCTATGCCAAAAACGTACCGGTGACATAGCCCCACCAAAAAAAATGAAAATTCAACTAGAAAGTCATGCATATATTTGATACAGTATATAAAAATATTTTTATTCATAGCATCAGATAGATTTCAAATAAAACCAAAGGGCTCATGTTTACATCCAGAGATCTATCCTTCCCTGTCCTCTTGTTTGTGTTTCTTCTCCCCCTGTGTACTCCAGAAATGTATGCTGTACTGTAAACACATTTATTTACAATTAATAAAACGAATTCTGTCAGGTAAGTAGACTGAAGACACCCTCATGTTGTACCCTGTTGTAAAGCACACTTTTATTGTATAGTTGCTACCGAAGGAAATGAGGGATTTGTCATGTATACAGCTGAAGCTGTTCTTATACCATCTGTGTTTTCCGTGTGTCTTCCCCGCAGGCAGAACTGGACTCCATGCTGATAGAGTATGCCGGGGAGGGCATCCCTCTGATTGCAGCAGCAGTTGGTGGCGACACGTTTGCTCCGTATTTTGCTGGATTTCTTCCATTACTCCTTAGTAAAGCTGTGAGTGCTGTGTTGATGTGTTTGCAGTTTGCGTGTCTTTGTACCTACTATGTGGGAGGTTTGAACGCACATTAGTTTGCTTTTTCAAGCTATGAATGTCACTTGGTGTTGTGTGTCACATCACTGGCTGTGTGTCCACGTTGTGATTTTTCTTGTTCTGTCAATGAGATATGTTTCCTGTTTAGAAGCCCAGCTGTTCTGCAGCAGAGAAGTCCTTCTCAGTGGGCACTCTGGCTGAATCCATGATAGCGCTAGGTCCTGCGGCAATCCAGTTTGTACCACACATCCTTCCTGCATTTCTGTCCGGGGCGCGGGACGAGGACGATGAAGTGCGGAGTAACTCTGTGTTTGGACTGGGTGCCTTGGCGGAACATGGAGGCAAATTCATGCATCAGTATCCTTCACGGTGTTTATATTTTTGCTCCCAGAACTCTTTCTGTTCCCATAGTGCCTTCTACCGCCTGCGCTGCCATATGCACTTATCTGCCTCAGTCATGCTCTCACTACATTATCTATGTAGCATTTCCTCATCCTGCTTGCCTTTAGTCCATGCCCTTTTTTTCCTTGATGGTCTTTCAGACATTACCCAAAGCTTCTGGCCATTCTGTCTTCTATAATAAGCTCTGAGAAAAATTCACGTGTTCTGGACAATGTGTGCGGAGCAGTAAGTCGAATGGTGCTGAGTCACCCAGCAGGAGTCCCTCTTGAACAGGTACGCGTTGCTTGACTTAGTTAACATGCCGAGGACAGCTCTGTAGTACCACAGACACTTTGTTCATGCAGTACAGAACACCTGTTTCATATTGTCTTTTCTGTGCCTCTTTACTACACCTGCCTTCATTTCCTTCATGACCATGTAGGTGTTCCCAGTGATGCTCCGCACTTTGCCCCTGAAAGAGGATTTTGAGGAGAACACCACAGTATTTAAGTGCATCACATTCCTGTATGAGAACTCTCCTTCTCAGGTAATTACAACAGGGCAAAATGATGTACCTTATGCCTTGTAAAGAGCAGCGTGCGGCAAATAGTTCCCCCAAAAAATGACAAACCCATGCATGTGGAGTGTCAGTACTCAGAAGATGTTCCTGAACACATATAGGGGTGTCGTGTGACAGCGGCATATACCAGGAGCTGTAAATTCATACATAAAGTAGGTGTGTGTGGGAAAAATACACATAATAAAATACTACTGCAACTTTGAAAAAATGCTGGTGGTATAATGTGTGCATGCAAAGAGTTAAAATACCAGCATTTAAAATACCCTGGGGTGTCTATTTTTCAAAAATATATGGCTTTATTGGGGACACTGAAATGGCCCGGCTCAAAGATGTACCAAATAGGGCATGGGCAGTTGATCGCCAAGCGCCAAAGTTAAATATTGAAAATGCGCATGCCCCAAACAGCCAGGCAAAATCAATCATGTGAGGTATCGCTGTACTCAGGAGATGTTGCTGAACAAATATTGGGGTGTTTTATGACATATACCAGAACCTGTTTATTCATACCTCAATTAAAATGTGTGTGAAAAAAATGACTACTGCAAAGTTTGACAAAGACTGGTGGTAGATATTGTGCATGGAAAGAGTTAAAATACTAGCATTTGAAATACCCTGGGGTGTCTCTCTTTCAAAAATTTAGATTTTGATGGGGTAAATGATTGGCCGGCTTCAGAGATACCCAAAATGTGCTCGGGATAAAGAATTACCCGATTTGAAAAAAAATGGCTTTGAAATAGCAAACGCTACCTGTACTTATTGCCGCCATAACGTGCAGAAAACAAAGCAAAGAAACATAAAAAACATTGGGTATTTTTCTAAACTCAGGACAAAAAATAGTAGAATCTATTTAGCAGGTTTTTTCATTACGTTTTATGGATGAGTAAAAGATTTTTTAACTAAAAGTAATTTTTTTCTAAATTTTTCACCATAGTTTATACTTTTTTAATAGTAAATAATATGATACAATCAAAACAACTAAAGAAAGCCCTTCTTGTCCTGAAAAAAAACAATATATAACTTGTGTGGGTTCAGTAAACGGGAAAGAAGAAAATTACAGCTAAACACGAGCAGCACAGAAATGTTAAAACGTCCATTGTCACGAAGGGTACAAAAAGTAAAATCAGCCTTTGTCACGAAGGGGTTAAGCACACTGAAATGTTAGGCCTACCCCGGATACTCACTCACAAATGTATCTTTGCTGTAGGTGATTGGGAGTTTAAAGGACATTGCCAGAATCTGTAACCATGTTTTGGGAACTAAAGAAATACAACCAGGTATGGAGCTATTTTTTGCTTTCTGTTGACTATCTCAAGTATTTCTACCTCATGCAGTCTTTCTCCTTGATTCTCCTGCCCAGTTTTTAAAAATAATGTGCTTTTCAGACACAGAGAACGCTATTATTCTCCTTCTGAGGGACATCGCTCAGAGGTTCCCACAAGATTTGCACAGTGCCTTGGTTTCTCTTCCTGCTGAGGCATCTTCTAATCTTCACACGATTCTTGGACTAGCATGAAGAGGATCTTTGCCTGTTCTTGTGAGTTTGTTTGTATTTTTCGGATCTTTCGTATCTGCGTTTTTCTCTTGTACACCCTTCTGTACTTTTCTTCTGACACTCTCATTAGTTTATCCTAACTCTGTGTCTCTTGCTGCTTTTGTTAAACACAGAAGGCCTTGAGCGTTGAGTTGTGTTCCAGTTGCCGTTTGAAGTTGCCGTTTCACCTTTTATGCAGTGGACTGTGCCTGGCCCGTCTCCAAGTGCTATGAGTGACCTGCCACCTGGGCCATGTGCCGGTTGGTTTGTGTAATGAATTTGTACCACCACCAAACCAAAGCAATAAAGATTAAATGTTCTGTTCAGAAGCCTTATGTGTAGGAGTAATACACATATCCATATGAAGCATGATGTAGCAGGCATACAACAAAAACCCAAAAGGTTATCACTTGTTCAAACCGTGGGTTTTAGTGCGGTTACAATAATAACCTCCAAAAATGTAATCACTCTTTAGCCAAAAGGGATGCATTTATTTTGTGCTCTGGACTAGTGGTCATTCTTACTACTATATGAACATATACTTCCCCCAGTCACGCTGCGGCGCCATATTTCGGGTTGGTTCAGTACGGATCGTGAGTAGTTGGTGTGTACATTGGAAATATGCAATAAACCACATGCAAAACCGAAGCGGAGCAGGCATTGTGTGCAATTTCTGAATAGGTCTAGAAACTGTACACTGTGTGTTTTTGATTTTTGCTTTGTGTATCTGTCAATGTTTGTTTATCTTTGTGCAAACCTGCTTGATCCATTTTCTGTTTTTCTACATTGTGTGTACACATTCACAGTGAAGAAAAAAAGGATTGCATTAACCATGTGTGTCCTTCCTAATGCTGGAGGAAGAAAAACACGTCTCTTTCACTCTAGGTCTGTAAATTCTTTGTATAAAACAACATGGTACGGTGGGGCTGTGAGTGCTCGCACAGGACTGTATGGAAAAGCACACGTTCTTCTTCTAAAATCTCTATTTAGGAATTTCCAGAATTGTGGCATTTCAAATGTCTCACCCTACACACACCTGACTTTTACAGACTTAGCCCTAAAATAAAGTTTTACAGTTTTGTACACTAAATAAAATGATGTAGCGGTGTTTACTGTCAAATATATATATATAGTTGTTAAAGGTATCTTGATTTTCTCAGGATCATTAGCTTATCTCTGCACTGCTCAGTTGATTATTGATTGATTCAGGCAGCTTTTACCAGGGTGGGGTTAGGGGAAGGGAAAGGACGTTGTATTAGCACTATGCATTAGTGTCATTGAATCCTCTTTTGGTTCTGATGGAATATAAAATATACATTCGACCCATGTATCTGTTCCCACAGAGACATTACTGTATTCTGGAATCGTGACTTTCCGCAACAATCTAGAGTGCAAGATGTTCTTTGATTGTTGATATGTGGTTTATGATTCTGTTGCTGGTAAATTAACACTTAGATTGAAACAAACAATTTCACTACAAAACCATTTGGTCCATTTAGTCTGCTCGGTTTCCCAGAAGGAAAGAGTCGGATCTTAATTAGTCCTTGGTCTCATTTTAGAGTTAGGATAGTCATAAGCACACCCTGTGCATGTTTACATCCCCTTACTGTATTAACCCCTACCGCAGCTGCTTGGGAGGCTGTTCAACTTATCTATCAACTTCTGAGTAAAGTCAAAACTTCCTAACATCGCATCTAAGCCTCGGATATTTGCGTTGCAAATGAGATCTGACAGCCTTATTTATGAAGGAACTCAAATCCCCCAAATCCAATCCCTCATACGACACCATTAAAAGGTAGGTGTACCTGGTGGAAGACGTGCCACACCAGTCAGTAATTATTGTAGTGGAGATAATACTTTGTGAGATAAAATCTCTGTTCATTTGCATATCTTAAAATCAGGGCAAGTGGATGCGATTTCAGGTTTGGGAACATTCTTTGAAATCTTTTCCTAACTACTGACTTTAAAAAATTGCCTTTGAGAATATTAACTGTGGTTGGAACGCAAAATTGTGCTGAAGCTGCATAATTTATTTGTGCACACGGTGTCCACACGGTTTGGGGCATTTTAACCAAAAAAGTCTTAAGTCAGTGGTAATAAAACCAACTTTAAAGGAAAATATTAATTTCTGAATAATTTCTTCCTGCTTGTAGAGGGAACCCGTTATAAACTAATGTGTCTGCTGTGACAAGTTATATACTGTGTGTGTATATATATATATATATATATATATATATTTTAAAGACCCGTTTAAACATCTCTTCTATTCCGTCCCACCCTTGTTTTAGGATCAGTTTAAACCTGCACGTTTGTGACGAGATTTTATTTTAAAGAACTCTTTATTCGATAGATTTTATGGTTCCCCTTAACCTGCTCATGTAATAAGTTTTACTGAGTAAGTCATTAATCATAATGTAGAGAATCTAAAATCTAGAGAAAAAAAGATCCCACACAAGTGTATGTATACTTTGGCCCTGTTTCCCCTCCCCCCAGTCATCAGTGTCACTCAGAAACACTACTCTTTACTGTCCTGGTAGCTGTCGCCGGTAACCTTTTAGATCTTTTGTACGTGTTTTATTACGTCCAAACCTCGTGCTTAAATGGCTCGCTGTCACGCACAACCCTATTTCGTCTGGGATGTGCTGACTTTGCAGCTTGAGAGGCTGTCACCCAGGTCTTGTGGGTAGGAAAGCCGTAACCAAGCAATAGTAGTAATCAAGCTGTATTTTCATGTTAAATGCATGTTGTCAGGAGTAGCCACGTTACTAAAACCGGCAACTCACGCTATGGAATCGCTGCAAGGGTTTAAAAATTGCATTAAAATTGGTGAATTATGTCAGGGTTTCACGGTCCGTTAAATGAGGCTTTTCTCAGGATGTAAAGGTGTGTTAAGGTAAATGACATGTTTGCAACCCAAATTTTTATGCAAATTGTGCTTCCATAGAAACAGAATAAAAGTCCATTGTCCTGCTTTCAAACCCTCAAAACTTATTCTTGCTCTTGTTCAGAATAGCCTTTAGTCTTCACATACATATTTGAATGCGCTCATTGTATTAAACTCTACCACTTCTGCTGGAAGACTGTTCCATTTATTTACCACCTTTTGTGGGAAGTAAAATGTCTTTACTAATCCACCAAATTTTAGACATTTAGCCATAACACTACATACAGCAGCTGAATATAAAACATAATTGATGTGATAAAGTTCACAAGCATAACCTCGGCTATTCTTTGTATTACAGTAACTCTATAGCCCAGGCCGACTCATTTGTACTTAGTTGAGTAGCTCATAGGATGCTGTGGATGAAGAGCAAAATGCCACTGCTCCATTGGGACAGATACTGTACGTGTTTGTATAAGGATCCCATATCTGTGTGCTGTAAATCATTCATATTTTACGGGGTTCTGTTGGGATGATGTATCCGTAACCCCGCAGCCTTAATACAGCTCTGATCACCAGATGTGTGTAAAGACTTTCCGATACTCCGGGACGTG
Organism: Spea multiplicata; assembly: GCA_009364415.1. Classification (NCBI taxonomy): domain Eukaryota; kingdom Metazoa; phylum Chordata; class Amphibia; order Anura; family Pelobatidae; genus Spea; species Spea multiplicata. The sequence goes on from VKOC01017262.1 coordinate 28,316, forward strand.
AGGATTTCGCCTCTTCCCCCGGGGCTGTTCATATATGGATATATGCAAAGAGCAACGTCTGCTTTATATATAAGTTTAAAGTTCCCATCAGATCCTTGTAAAGTTAACAGGTCGGCAAATAGGCTTATGATCCAGTTTCCAGGAGATTTTTTGACGTTGGCTTCACCTCCGCTCTTTGAAATAGAATATAGGGTGCTTTGCTGTATTTATTTATTGTATGCTTGCTACTGCAGAGCAAACATGTTGGCTAACATCCTGTTAGAAGGAAGCAAACAGGCACTCTAAAGGCACACTAACTTAAGAAGATATTTGTTGCATATCCGTTGATTGTATTTTATACAGCACCATCATATTCCGCATTGCTGAAACAAGTGAAGAGGGCCTTGCTCAACAAGCTTACAATATAATGCATGTAGGTATGTTGTATTGGATAGTGATGTAACACGTTACCAGCTATGAGCCCATTGCTAGTGGCTGTAAGGAATTCTTTTAAAATGTATCAAAGGGCAAAACCAGCATGTGTACGGAGCAAGTGAAGTATTGGTGGTGATTCTTGAGCCCATGATAACGCACGATAACATACACATCATCTGCAAACACATGTTTTATATCATGTTCAACATCATATCGTATGTGTGATTAAAAAGATCTCTCGAGCACATTTTTTTGTCCTTTGCACCTTTTGAGATTTGTGTTATCAAAGTCTCAATCAAATTAAAAAAACAAATTGTGTGATATGTCCAAAGGGATTTAAGCTTGAAGTAAATTAATAGCAAAGATAGAGTCCAAAAACCTCCCTTTCAGTAAACAAACTGTGTGGTAAAGAAAGGACGCAGTGGCCAAGGAGAACTGGCTGCAGGTTTAGCCTGTAAAACTGACTAAAAAAACAGCCGAATACTCTTAAACAGGTTATGTCAGAAAGGGTCAGAAAGGGTTAAAATACCTGAGGTGATTTTGCGGGGAAAGAGGTACTTTGGACTAGAAAGTTTCACGGTCACTACCCCAATAATATTCCCTAACTTCTAACCTTAGGCCTGAAATCTGGTAAACTGTAGCCAGGTGTAATATTTTCCTGGGTGTGGTATTAAATGCCCCATCTCATTTCACGCTTGGGTTTCACACGGCTAAGCAGCCTCCTAAGTCTCCTACACCACTGACATGTTTAATCACTTTACACAAAGTGACGCACAGTAAAAGAGAGCTCACACCCAAGCAATTTCCCCTGTAGGAGAACGGCACTCCCCTCGCTAGGATGCCCACTGTGGAAATGTCTCTGCTCGTTTTATTTAATCCCCGGTCCGTTTCTCCACCTCGCCCTCCCCTTTACTTGCTATTCAGGTTATTATCCTGTAAATATACAGCATGTTCCGCACAGCTTCATTCTATCAGGTTCTACTGATGACTATGGAGCCAGGTCTATCTCTGGAAACCATGGATGGAGCTGTCTCTCCTGGCCCCGTGATTGGACCGCTGCTAGTAAATGAGAGGCAGACTGTCAACTAATACTCGTCATTTTGAGCCCGTGGTGATGGTTTCCTCCATAACAGATATTTTGCCCAACAAATGGAAGTTAATAGTTCATTCATGTTCTAATGAGGCTGCAGTGTTTGGATTTCATTCAATTAGGGTTCAGTGGTCAAGTTACCTTACGTAATACAAGGAGTAAGACCATTTTCTCTTTTTCACACATAGGTAGAGCATATATTTTTTTTTAATTCTGTAACTAAGCTGGAATAGATTTTCCTGGAGTTCTGACACCTAGCAGAACTACAAAGCGCTTGGGATGGGCTAACAGCTCTGTCGGGGCCGGTGTCAGCTCAGTCTGTAGGAAACATCCTTACGTTGTCTGTTTCAGTTTGTCAAGTACAATGGCGTGAATTATGCAGGGTGTGAATGAGCATTTTATGATGACAGCTCATTCTCCCACTTTTATCAAGCAGTTTGCTGAAGAACTGCCCTGTGATGCATAGTCATGAACGCACACCCCCAGGAGCAACTATCGACCCGGACCTCTGCCTACAGCTGCCGTGCCCCAGGTGGACCAACATATGCCATAGGGCACAATTACATATTAAATAAGAAGAGAGCAGTTTCAATGATTACTGTAGCTGAAATGAGATAAATGATATGATGGTGTAATGAAATAAAGGGTGGCAAATGCTTTATACCTTTGCATCCCACAGGCTGTTCCAAGACATCTGCCAGGACATCTAGAGTAACAAGGATTTCAGGTGCTCTTTACACCCTCACAGGATCCTCTCAGGAATGTAACCAAATGCTGGGCCTCATATGTAAAGTATGCCGAGAGCCTCTTCACGTTTCGACCATGTATTAGCATTTGCTGATTTAGCATACATATAAGCCAGCCCTGCTACACTTCTGACTAATGGGTGCATCATGACAAAGGTCTCTAACAGCAGATGCCATTAAATATAGTAGTCCCTACCACAAGCTGAAGGGGCCTACAAAACGCCTTTGTTACCTCCCTGTACAGACTTTATGAAGTGTTCAATTTGATGCAGAAGGTGGAACAAATTCCCATAAGAGGGGCGCGTTGAAAACAAAAAATGAGAAACCTTGGTCATTAACATGCAGAGCTGAATTTATTGCCATACGGAATGTAAACACGCTCTTCTGAAGATGAGGCTTAGTGGTTGACATTAACATGCAGAGCTGAATTTATTGCCATACTGAACGTAAACGCGCTCTTCTGAAGATGAGGCTTAGTGGTTGATAGTGAAGCTTGGTACAAATGTTCGGGTGGATGATAGGACGCCTTCACTTGTGCGCATATTGCTCACCGGGTGTGATGAGAATCTGTCCGTACGGTTCAGCCTGCTCCAAGCGGATGATTTTCTGTGTGCAGAGCACTGCGGGAAATGTAATGTACACAGACACGCTTTCATTACATGACTGGAATAAACTGAGTAGAAGCAGAAGACAATGCGGTAAAGTGTAGCAGATGCTTCCTTGCCATCCCTAGCAGTCTAACAAGAGTGACATAACATATATTAAAAGAAAGAAAGAAAAAAAGAAAAGGGAATGGGGCAACATCCACCAAAGATACAAAATACACTTGTGAAAATATTCACATTTTTCCAGGTAATAGGTTTATAAATTAACTCTGTGGAAACATTAACTCTCTGCCCAGGATGTTCCAACCAATTTAAAATAGTCCATAAGGTCCCAAGTAGGCTTTTTTCCAGCTGAAATATATGTTTAAGGGATAGCTTGTTTGATCCACCTTGGAATAGTGGTTCTGGACGCCTTCTGCCCCTTAGTCATTACCATCTTCCTGTCAGCAATGGATGATGGTAATGACCCTGTGAACAAACTGAAGGCAGAGTAGGAGTAATCCTATGATCGAAGATGGGTCCCTCGTGGAAATAAGGTGCTTCTCATACAACCCCATAGCAATCAAAAAACTAGTCTTAATCATCAGAAGATGCAGATGGACTTGATATAAGCGACATCTCCATTTACTGGTTGAAGATAGCTTTAAGTTGTAAGGTGGACAGAGATAAACTGATTTAAGGGAATGAAGTAACAAAGGCCGCCCAGCCAAACTTTGATCTAGAAAAACATGAACTTCTGACAGTTGAAGGACAGAGACCCTTCACAAATGCATCCTGCAGAAAGTCCAATAATTGACAGATGGATACAGCAAAAGAGGATTTTCCAAATCCACTCATATCTCAATATAGTTTGATCCGATTTTGAGTAGCAATGACAGGGTTAAACAAGCCTTTCCTAATAGGTTACTTCAGAGAAAGGCCATTAAAATGGTAAATGGTCAACCACATAAAAATGACCAGAAAAGACAAGGCGATGTCAGAATGTATCGCTTGGAGGAGATAAGAGAATGAAGAGAGGGAATGTGAAGGGAGAGGATAAAAGGCTTAGATGTAATGTAAGACAGCATCCCAGCAGAAGTGGTAGGGGTTAATATAGTAAGCAATCTTAAACAAACATGGGATATGAATATGGATATACTGACAAAACCAAGGACTAATTAAGGTCTGAGTTTTTACATCAGGAACTACATGCCGCAAATGATTCTTGTCTGTCTGCCCTATTTTATAAATTTCCAGTCCTAGCAGAGATGGGATGAAGGGATTTAAATGTTTTAAAAGGTGTCTGATCATTGCTGCTATATAAATGCACAAAAGGGAACTGTCATCTTCACATCACTGAGCATATCTGGGTTAGCAATAAGATTGCTCTTACCTTAAAAGCTAATACTAGTGGCAAATGGTGGCAGGCCTAGTATATAATTTAATCTGTTGTTCAGGTGCCCCCAGGTACCAGAATAATCTGCCTCCAAGGAACACTAACTCAAGAAAATGGATTGAGATTTATGATGATAATTGAGAATAAATAGAAATCTGAATAGGAAGTAAAGATGGCTGCCCCATGGTATACATATAAAGTGGATTTATGATATACTATATACTGCTTATTTGAATCATATCACACAATTGCAGAGGATTACTTAGCGTACTGAGCTGTAAAAAGTAATTAAAATATATATATACAGTATTTATATATAAATATAAACCTTGAGAACCTTCTAAGGAGAGAAGAGAAATACAGCTGCTTAAATTTGTATGTGGTATGTTATTGTACTTTAGTAAAGGAACACACATATCTGGAGTTATTAAAGCCTCCCCACCACACAGGTTTTACTGTATCAGCCGATAAACAATATACTTTGTTCCGCTTTTGTGCGCTTCATCCATAGTCTGTTTGTCATAGCAATGGCACAGTACAAAGCTGCCGAGCCCTATCACAGGTATGTAGCATATATACTCCCCTCTCGAACCAATCCCAACAGTGTACGGCTGGTCCTAGTTGCCCAGATGAGCCACATAGGGCCCTGAGCTGGTGAGGCAACAGGCCGCACCTAAGCATGCATTGGGAGTATATAAACAGACAAGGTCATTATTGGCTAATTCACAGACACATATTAAGGATGGACCGAGTATAGAATACATTTATGTATGTCCTCTACGACTAGTTAAGATGCAGAGGGAAAGGCGATGATGATGTGTGTGAGTGTATGTGTGAGTGTGTGCGTGAGTGTGTGTTTACGCTTCAGCACTCACCAAGGCAGATGTAAAAGAATCTGGAGACCAGCAAGCGAGACAGGGAGCGAGGGGTTAGACTGAGAAACTCAGACTGTCCGAGGTTGTCGATGTCAGAAAATAACTTCCTACAGAGAAAAGAAGCACGAAACGCATTGTTTAGTCGACAAACACAAAGTAACATAAAAATAGATTTGGATGGCAGATCACAACCACTTAGCTCATCTAGTCTGCCTGTTTTTCTTGATGTAAGGACTTCTTAATCAGTCCTTGGTTTTGTTTTAGATTTGGGTTAGCCATATGCCTACCCAAAGCATGTTTACAATTCCTTCACTATATTAGCCTCTGCCACCTCTGCTGGCAGGCTATTCCACTTATCAACTACCCTCTCAGTAAAGTAAAACTTCCTCTATGACCGTGTGTGCATTTGTCCTCCTTTGAAATAAACTCCCCCTGTACTTTGTTAAATCCCTTTATGTAGTATCTCATCTCTCTTCTTTACGCCAAGCTATAGAATACATATTGCGCCTGGCAAATTATGGTTCGTTGTTGGCTAAAGGTTTTATATTTATTTTGCTGTTGACATAAACCAATAATTATGGCCAATGAGCAAATACGTATGTCCACACTGGTCTCTAAAACATCACAGAATGCCAACTGTATCCACTAGAGCTTTGACAATGCAAACACCTCCAAGGCATTTTATTCCTCTGGCGTTACATAGCTGTCTCAGCTACACCCATTGCTAACAGGTGTATAAAATCAAACACAAAGGCAGCCATCCCCACAGACAAACATTGACAGTAGAACTGATTGTACTCAAGCGCGGTGACTTTAAACACGGCAACTTTGTCAGATTTCTGCCCTGTTAGATTTGCCCTGCTCTACTGTAAGTGTTATTATTGAAACGTGACGTAAAGCAGGAGCAGCAGCTCAGCCACAAAGTAGTAGATGACACACACTCACAGAGGGGCTGTTGAGCGTTAAAAGAGCGAAGTGAGTAAAAAAATTGCCTGTAGCATCACTCATTACAGAGCCCCAAACTCCCTCTGAAAGCATCAGAACAAGCACTGTGCATCAGGATGGAAATGGGTTTCCATGGCTGAGCAGCTGCACACGAGCCATGGATCACTATGTGAAGTGCCAAGCGCCGGCTGGAGGGGTGTAAAGCACATTGCCACTGGGCTCCGGAGCGGTGGAAACGTGTTCTCTGGAGCAATGAATCACGCTTCACTATGCAGATGTCTGACGGATAGAATCTGGGTTTGGCGGATGCCAGAAATCTACCTACCAGAATGCATAGTGCCAACTGTAAAGTTTGGTGAAAAAGGGGTTATGTTAATGCTAAAGCATACCAAGCCATTTTAGACTATGCTACTCTTCCAACTTTGTGGGGACAGTTTGGGGAAGGTCCTTTTCTATGCCCACATGACTGTGCCCCAGTTCACAAAGCAAAAGACATGGTTGGTGTGGAGGAACTTGACTGGCTGCACCTGAACCGTCCTGACCTTAACCCTATCGAACATTGGAATGGAGATTGTGAGCCAGACCTTCTTGTCCAATATCAGTGCCTACTGGAAGAACAAGCAGAAATTCCCACAGAAACAGCCCAAAATCCCAGAATAGTCAAGGCTGTCATAGACAAAAATGTAGGGGGTGGAAGATTGACTCCATATTAATGCCCATGGTTTTGGAATGGGTTGTCCCATTATATAGGTGTGATGGTCAGTTGTCCATAAACATTTGCTTATATAGTGTACAAGTGAATGGTGGCTACACTTCATGTCACCTTTGCAAATCTTCTATCACAACTTCATCTGTCTCAGGCAATTCCACGATGAGCTCTGGCATTTCGGAAACTATAGGAAGAAACCTTTCACCTTCGGCTGAGATAGCCCTGCAAGAAGACAGAGACAGCATGGTGAATCAATGTTTATAAAAGCTTGATAGACAAAATTAATTTAAAAATATGAATTGTCCATGGAGTCCATTTATTCCTCTTTCCTTTACCTAAGACCTGACCATTCGAGTATTAGATGGAGGATCGATGCGTTCATTTTAAAGCAAAAATCCTTCATTCTGTAAAATCATCATTTGGTGTAGTTATCTTTTGCAGTACAAAGGGCCTCATACTGGTTCAAGGCCAAATTACTTTTAAATAAAATTAATATATATATATTATACTGAATATGATGCGCAAATAATGATATATATGTGAAACAAGCAGCAAAATATAAAATGAATCACCTTCAAACATATAAAGTGTCCTCTAGACTATAAGCTCGTTGAGCAGGGCCCTCCTCACATGCTGTCAATTTGTTTTTGTTATGTTACATACTACTTGTTATGTCCTGTCTACCCATTGTACAGCGCTAAGGAATTTGATAGTGCTATATAAAAAAATAAATAATAATAAAGTAACACCAGCCCAGTGCTCCAGAAAACTTGGATCTTTCATGTAACTTTACTGTAAATAACATTCTGTATCACACACATTAAATGACACACGCGTCTTCTCCTCTCTCACCTTCTCTCCTCAGGGGTTATATGAATAGGCCGAGAACGCTCCTCCTCAGACACCTCCAATGACATTTCTGTACAGTTGCAAATAAAAATGGAGACAGTATAGAGTTAAAAAAACACAACTCTTTTGAACGTATATAAAAACTCTAAGGGGTAGCAAAGCATGTCAAATGTAAAATGCTAATGGAAGATAAAGCTGAGAAGGGTAAGAGCTTGAAGAAGATATTACGCAATCTGACACAGACTGGAAAAGTGATCTACTGGCCCCAATCATACGCTGCCAGAGATAGGTGAAGAGAGGCTGACCTGACGACATTAATGCGCTGATTCCCGATTCTGTGACTGCGCGGACAACCTGAGGAACAAATGCTACGGTTTAAGATCGGATTGTGCCTAGGATTAAATATTGTGATGGGCAAGATCTGCATATTGAAGTAAAATACACCATTCGGAACCTTCAACTGAAAAACTGCAGTAGAATGGGACACCCACACAGGTTTCCTTGCTGAGTTTCAGTCTAAGATGTGCCCCCTGAAGAAGGTCCCTCATTGTTGACCTAGGGAGCCCACTATTTATGGGGCTGAAGGGACGTTAACTGTTCATACATAAAGTAAATATGCATCCTGTGTGTGTTTAAGGGCCAGGCACAGTGGTTGCATTAGCACATCCTACAGCAGTGCCAATGTAATGCCCTAAATATGACAATGACCGCGACCACTAGTTAGCTGGCCTTTTTTTGCTCAATAAACACAGCTGTCTGTATCTATTGTGACGAAACACAACATTAATACAATATAAAGGCCTAGGTGGCCAGTTGTAACATATGTCCACTAAATTAAACCCCAGCTCTGTATATATGTGACTCTTACATGTTGGCGACGCTTATTCCTCCAAAAAGTTGGAACATGTTTTAATACCAAATGGGCTAAATGTGAGGTTTGATAAAGGCCTGTTGAGCTAAAAACTTGCAGGACCTCACGACACACAGAGTTGGGGTGTTCCATCTTTGCTGCACATGGGACTTTGAGGCACTGTGTAGTTTACACCTTCACCACTAAAAGACAGTACATACCAGGCGGGTCAAATACCTCCACGTTCAGTTCCTTTAATCTCTTACTGGCATTGTCCTATTTGGTCTGTCTCTTTCTCCCTATTAATGTTCTGTGTTTGCTTCTGTCTCCACCATTCTCGCCCTTTCTGGATCTCACCTCTAATTCACTCATGGTTTCCTCTTCGCTTTCCTCGGTGTAAGGCAATTGTTCTAACAAGGCACCACGAGCCCACAATGCAGACAGTTCTGGAGCCATCCAGTGCGCTAGTAAAGAAAGAAACATATGGGTTACGATCCGCTTGTGAATACAAATATAATAGTCTACGGTGTTCTAATCTACAGAAAACATTACATGAAAGAGGTCAGCGGACCCAAAGGGCAGGTGAACTTACGGTAGGTTGGAAGGTCGAAAAGACTCTGTAGAGTCCTAAGGTTTTTGTGAGGAATTGCCACAGGCACCTGAAACACAGTGATACAATATAACACAATCAAAACTTCACATACAGTGGTTCATTCACTATTTTTTAATGTGCTAAGATGCATCCCATAAGAATATGTTTGACTAGGTAGTACAGACTGGTGGCACTCATGTTGTGTGCGGTAACAGTATTGAAGCGGGTATTTCTTTTCTTGAAGCAGTTTCTATGAGTTGAATAGTGTATTGTTGGTGTTTTTGGTTGCAGCAACAAGGCACATCAGATATGCGGCTGAGTACCTTATGTATGTAGTCACCTACCGCTTCCTTTGTTAGTGAATGTGGCATCTTTATCTGCTCCTCCATCTTTTTACGGTCAATCTGGGTCACTTTGTCTATAATAAGATGGCTTTCTCGCACAACATGCAAGGGAACAGACGGCTGGGAGACATCAACTTCCGGCAGCATCAGCTGGGAGAAAAAGAGACTCAGTAACAGCGAGAGACGAAATAAAGAATGGGAGCCCAAAGTGAACAGATCCAAAGAACTAAAAACTCCAAAGAGTAAAAAATAAGATACTAATTAGATATTAAATAATGAAAAATTAGACGTTTGCTCTCCTGGAACTTTCTAGGCTATGTACCAAAGGTTAAAACATTTTAGTAAGTTTGCTGTAAATGTATGGCGACTGTGCCAGGTGAAGCACTTCCACTATAACATTATAATCAATAAGAAATTATATATATATATATATATATATATATATATATATATATATATATATATATATATATAAAGTGGTTATAGAGGAAAAAGGTGATCATTGTTGACCTTGTTTGCATGCGCCTACCCAGAATCCCCTGTGGTTGTGGCTGGACCATGGGATTTCTGAAGGAAAAACAAGCCTTCTGGCTTGTCTGTGTCTGTAGAGTGTTTAATAATGCTTCTACTACCCCCTTTATATATATAAACAAAAGAAGTGAGAGGGTGCCACCTTCTGGGCTACATTGGCTTTACGTTAATTAATTGAGACTGAAATCTTGTTCCTGCTTTGGAACTGGTTATTCTACTGTACCTATCACTGCACATGCCTCGTATAAGCAAGGCCTTTGCCTCATCTTCCTCATGGGCTCCTCTGTTTCTATATGTTGAAATAATGTGTGTTTTTATAATTCCACTGCTTTAAGTATATATATTATACAGAGACAGTCCAGCTATTTTTACAGTAGAAGCTCACTGTGATTGTCCCTTGGTAATGCACAGTAACATAAAGGACATGAGACCACAACTCTATAGCCCTATATTTCACAGTTAGGTATACTTAATAGAACTATGCAATGTAGGTCCTTGTTTGGCGACCAATGTACGGCGTTCTGCTGAGAAGGCTTTATTCATGTTTGTTTTTCAGTAGCATATGAGTGAATCTCTAAGGGCCTATTCCCTAAAATGTGAGTGCATGTGGGTTACAGGGGTCCCTGCAGGCCTCTGGAGTGACGTGGGCCCCAGGTGTGAATCCTAAAGCTGGTATTCTACGTCGAGAAAAAGATGGAAAACATGAAAATGTTAACTAGGCGAGGATCTATCAATGCAGCCAAATGGTTCATATGCTTGATAAACAATGTAATAGACTTTCATTGTAGACGCTGAAGGATCCATTCACTTGGGGATACTGATGCTGAGGAAGGGTGGTAGGTGGGATATAGGAGGACAATGTTTTTTAATTATTTTTATTTACGTTTTTTTAAAAAGCTTTTTTCTTTTAATGTTGTTTTTTATAAATATCATTTTGTTAAGTTTGATACTCAAATGTCTGCAACTGATAAACTTTGTATATTAGTGCAGGGGCATACAACCCGTCAAGTCTGATCGGCACTTAGTAAGTAGAGCAGATTGTCTTTAGGCCCTAAGTCAGGATGCCCTTTTCTAAAGATAGGAAAACACAAATATTTTGCAGACATTTTCCATTCTGCGTGGCGGATCTTATCGTAGTACCTAAAACAACAAAGGAAGGTTTACCTGAGGACTGCTGGGACCTGTAGGGGGAAGCAGAGGCGAGACTAACAGAGGGGATCGCTCGGAGCTTATTTCTTGAAAAGGAGAAACAATATTAGATCATTAACCATGGTTTCCTCAAAGGTAAGGTTATAAAGCAAAACACATTTGAGAAGACAGGCACAATATACCACTAGAAACAAAATAGGGAACAACAAACTAAACAAGTAAATTAAAGAGACAGGCAGCTTGCAGCTAATCGGTGGCAGAAATTCATTTTCGGCACACTAGGGGGGCACAGGCAGCTGGAGATAGCCAAGAAGCCAAATCTCTCTATGTATTTGCAAGGGGGCCACATAAAACCCACTCAGCTATCGTATGCATTAAAGTGCCCCTACCATGTGTACTTATGACTTACATCATTGGTATTTTTCTGATACAAAGCAGAGCCAAGTAGCAAAGGCATTAAGCAGCCGAAAGACATTTGCTCGTAGTATAATTGTGTAACAATTTCATTGCTACTTCTGCAGTGTAGAAATCAGCAGGGATATTCCACTAGTTGCTGTACTAATGAGGCTACTTACAAGCAGATACTTCTTTCAGAAGAATCATTTGCTTTATTTCACCCTCTCAAGTAAATTGGACTTGAACTGAGAAAAGAATGACATTTTATGCCAAAGCTCCAAATCGATAAAACATTGTGACTTGCATAAACGTTACCAACCTCAGCCATGATGTGTTTTGGGTTCGATTCTGGAACACAAATACTCTGCTCGTATGCATCAATTATTCTACACAAACAACGAGGAGCTTCATTTCTATAAATACAGACTGTAAAGGACAGTTATTCACCTGGGAAAAATAAGATTGGCTGTCCTGTAGTTTCATCCAGAAGAATAGGACCTTCAAGCTCTGGGATTGTCTCTTCTCGAAGACTACCAAGACAGAGAGTGATGCGGCTGAAAGACCTTGGCAGGAACAGATGCAGAGACAGCAACACAAACTGCCCATAATCTGAGGAGATCCTAACAATCTTGAGGTTACCTGTAGTATGCCCTTATTGCCAGAACAGGAGCCAACTGTATCCATGATGGAGTGAAGATCCGACACCGTGGCATGGACACAGTTGGCTCTTGGGCGGTCGGAGACCAGTCCTGCGCTCAAGAGCAGGGTGACGGAACGCAGGTGGACGCGAGTGTCAAATGAAACTTCCCTCACTTATTCTCTCAAGAATAAGAGAGTTATTTAGCTGTTTCAACTGCAGCTGTTGATGGTTATGGATCTTAAGACAAAGCTGCACCGTATAATGTATTTTAATAAGCAGTAGATACATTGTGCATAAAACATACAGTAATAAGTGTTACCGTGTAGTAGGCGATAGTTTGACTGTTAATGTTTCAGCTTCCATCTTGCGTACAACATCAGCAGACTCTGAGAAAACAAGATGAAAACAGCTGTGTATATAGAAACAGCAATGCAGCATCCTCATATAATTGTCATGGGGACGTTTAAATAAACATATCGCAATATATGACTGGGTGTAACAGTAGATGCCCAGTGCAATGATAACACGAAGAACCAATTTATCTAAGGCTAGTACGATTAGGGAAGCCTGAATTTGGGATGCTGTTCTTAAATACTGAAATCCTAAAAGCCGTCCAGGAGGTAAGAACTTTTCCCGGCACCACTTTATATTCTCAACCTTCTCGCTATTTAAAAGCTGCTTGTGGCTTTCACTGATCCCCAGCCTCTTGCGTTCAGCACGGGGACTAGATCCTGTGTGATCATGGACTGGGCAGAAGGCAAGACGATACCTCCATCCATCCCGCTTACCCTGGGCTGACCAATGCCACAAGACGACATGTCACGCTGACATTTCTAAGAGGGTTGAGCTATTCCCCCAATGCCACTGGATTAAGATTTAAGAATTTTTTAGCAGCCTTATATATATATATGCTCACATCCCTAGTTAAAAGGAACAAATCACGTGTAAGAAACACTGAAAGAGAAACTAATCACGGTGTGTTATTATGAAAATCCTTACAGTCAAAATGGAAATAAATTAAGATGGTGTGAGGTGTTTCCCCCTATAAAGTTCATCTGGAGTTATAGACAGTGGTCCTAACCGCCCCCCCCCATTAGAATTGCCCTAATACAGGAGGTTCTCAGTATTTTACCATCAGCTTCAAAAGGCTTCTTCTCCTGATCTCTCTCTTCAAGGATTCTTCTAAGGCGTGCAATCTCCCTTTCTGCCTCTGCTAGCCGCTCGCGATCTCGCTGTGCCTCTTGCATACGTTCTCTCTCTCTTTCACGCTCTCTGAGCTGTTCTCTTAATCTCTCAGCGTCCCATTCCTCTTTTCTTTTCTTCTGTAACTTTTTTAGACGCTCTATTTCTTTTATTTTTTCTTTCACCACTTCACCCTCTGCTCCAGCATCCTTGAGGCGCTTTATTTCTTCTAAAGCTTTTCTCAGGCGTTCTTTGTCTCTTTCCATCTTTTTTTGGTAGTCGCTTTCCCTTTTGCTCTGTATCTCTCTCATTCTTTCTCTCTCTGCTTCCCTGAGAATCGCTCTTTCTCTCACAATTGACTCGAGGAGACGCTCTCTTTCTCGCTCTGCTTCTTCCAGCTGAACATCAATTTTAACTGGTTCTTTGGGTTTCTCCTCTCTTTCCTTTGGCTTTTCCTTTGGCGTTTCCTTTGGCTTCTCCTTTGGCTCCTTATCTGGTTTGATTGTCTCTCTCAATCGTGGCTCGGGTACAATATCCTCTTCTGGGAATGGAGGAAGATCAGACATAAAAAACTCCAAATCATGGGCACTCACTTCTGGGATATCAGGGACAACCTGCAAGATACCACATTGCATGCAAACTTAGACAGGATGAACAGGAAAGTAGAATGAAACTAGATACAGAACTGTACATTATCACATGAAGAACAGTCAGGTACTTCCCAAGAGCCAAAGCACATTTTATGACCAAAAGTATGCGTACACCTGACCATCACATCTATATGAGGCCGGCTCGCAATCTGTGTTCAAATTCATCCCAAAGGTTTTTTAATGGAGTTACAGGCAGTTCTCTCTGCAGGGCACTCGAGTTCCTCTACACCAAGCTTGGCAAACCACGTCTTTATGGACACTGCTTGGTGTACAGGGGCACAGTGATGCTTGAACAGGTAAGGACCTTTTGCAAACCGGTGCCACAACGTTGGATGCATACAGTTGAGTAAAATGTCATGGTATGCTGTAGCATTAACATTACCCTTAACTGGAACTAAGTTAAGTTAAACAGCCCCAATACAGGCACTATGCATTCTGGCAGGTAGCATTCTAATGGCATATTGAAGTGTGAGAACACGTTTCCTCTGCTCCGGAGTCCAGTGGCCACGTGCTTTACACCACTCCAGCAGATGTTTGGTATTGCACATAGTGATCTTTGGCTTATGTGCAGCCGCTCAGCCATATAAACCCATTTCATGAAGCTCCTGATGTGCAGGGCTTGTGCTGATGCTTCCAGAGGCAGTTTGGGACTCTAGTGACGGATGCTACGGATGACAGATGATTTTAAGCGCCTAATGCTTTAGCACGGAGTATTTGTTCCTCTACACCTGTTAACAATGGATATGGCTGGAACACCTAACGTGAGTAATTATAAATGATAAATTACATAATTTTGAAAGTTTGCAATGTGACATTCTGGCCTGGGAAGGGAAAGTGTTATTGCCTAAATATGCACTATAGGCACAGTACAACTGGAATAGTTATCTTGGAGCGACCATGGTAGTGGAAGTTTGACTCCAAGAAAGAACTGTCTAGAGGCGGGGTGCAACATGAACATCCAGAAAAGATGCATTTGTATCCTCAATGGCTTTTCTGTGTCTCCAGAGGGTAACTATCCACACAATTAGTGACATGGACTAGTTCAAGGCAGGACCAGTACCTTTCAGTAATGGTACTTTCTTACTAGGTTTCAGTAAAAGTCCCAGCACAAACAAAATCCAAGAAAAGATTCTTGGCATAAGGTAAGACACACACTTAACTATATATATAAGTCGTTTTATATGCATTTCTATTACATTTCAGTCACTTGTGCAAGTTGTGTAACCTATTCCTGTGTCCCGTGCAGTCTAAAACAATGTTATGCTCATGGTCGAGTGTTATATTCAGAAAGTGGAGCCAAATAAATCTCTAATTTTTTGCTCTTGTGTAGAAAGTCTTTGGAAAGGCTCGGCTGTTTGTTGGAAATCACTCAGTACAAGAAGAAATCTAGAATCCACGTTCTAAAACCATAAACATTCTATTGTATTGTCAAGGCAAATGTCCTAAAAGACATGTAGTCTACCGAGGGAATGTGTGTTCACAGCTTTTAGCAGTCTCTTTGCTTAACGATTAACAGGCATGTTATATTCTTTCATGCAATGAACATGTAACCTGGCCTCTCTTATCTCACTATGTAAGATTATATTTAGTTGTACCTGAGACAGGGGAAAGTAGACTCGTTGTATGGGCAAGTGGACCTCTCTTATCTCACTATGTAAGATTATTTTTAGTTATACCTATGACAGGGGAAAGTAAACTTGTTTTATGGGCAAGTGGACCTCTCTTATCTCACTATGTAAGATTATTTTTAGTTGTACCTGAGACAGGTGAAAGTAAACCCTTTGTATGGGCAAGTGGAATGTGTCTACATGATAACATGTTGATCTTCAAGTGTTGTTTTTGCAGTGTAGTCAGTGGCGGGACTAAACTCCTTCCTATTTGACACAAGAGGTTCCGACCACAACTGCAGCCCTCACCTCCATTTCTGGCATGGCCACCGGTTCCACTTCTCGCAGAGTTATACTTTCTGGTGACGTCACATGGTCAACATCTAGTAAGAAGGAACAAGGACATCAAGCAAAATGTATGAAGATGTTGCTTCCATGTGTTTGTGGGGAGGCACTTGTTAAAGAGAGAACAGGAACAGTAAGGCCATCACAAGCCGCCGATTGTCTTCTATAAGCAGTCAATCAGCGGCAGGACAGCACTATTATTGAGAAGGCTTTCTGTGCATGGGAGGTCTTGTTATACCCTGCCCCCCTGCAGAGCCAGCACTAGGGCTGTCTGGTGGTAAGGTAGACCATGTGGGAAGGGGATGTGTTCGGACTCACAGCTCTCATATCAATTGGTGTATATGATGGCTGGAGTGTCATATCAATTTTCTGATGATGAAAAACAGGCAAACGTGTGGCATGAAAAAAGCATCAAAATAAGGGGACTGAGATGAGAGAATTCAGAAATAAGAAGAAAGCATAAATTCTTACCAGATAATTCCTTTTCCTAGTGTTTGGTTATGCATCACAATAGTAGAGAGAGTGTCTCCACCTTCAAGGGTAAGGCAGGTATCTTTTAAATAGTTCCCTTAATATATTTGTGTAATCAATAAGACATACCAGAAACTAAAGCAAAAATAACTTCATTAGCAGGAAATAAAAGGGGCTGTCTAAGAACGGACCAAGGGATGGCATTCCATGTTAAGTATTTGTGGTGTTTAAGCATCTTAGGCAGCATTACACCCGATATACTATTAATATGGGAGGACTACAGAATGACAAGCTACAAGACTTTCCATCCAAAAGTTGCACTACGTAATGTAAGTAGCTCATAATTATTAGTGAAGGTTATGAGCAGGTGACAAGGTTGCAGCCTTACAAATCTGATCAGGTGAAGGACAAATTGTGCTTCCCCCCTTGAGTTGTAGTAACAACCAGTGGATCTTTGCAAGCTGTCACGAAAACCTTCAGAATTCAGCAGGAACTGTTGGAGATTGAAACCTTAAGGCCTTTCCATAGACCTGAATACATGAGCAATATGTTCACAGACTCACAGACCCACAAACCAAGAAAAGATTCACGTAGATCTCAGGACACAGTTTTCCATCCAGAAAATGCAAGTGTTTTTTTTTTTTTGCTTTAAGGCGAAGGGAATAGTGTAGGAGGTAAAAATCTCCACTGACACATGATATACTGAAAACACTTAGGTCAAATCTTGGGAGGTAAGGTGAGTACAATTATAGAAAGAAAGCAATTTTTGCGTTAAAAGCTCATCAAATCTTATCAAATCTCCTAGCTAGGAGGAAAACAGTTGTGATCCTAGGGAAATTCATTGAACATTTTTGGAAAGATCTGAAATGTGGTGAACGGATTCAATCCTGAACTCCCGAGAGGGTTCTGTAAGAATAGATGTAAGCCAAATTCAAGAGATGGCTTTGACAAATCTGCGCACCCAGTGGGTGTTGGTTAAAGACCTACATTGCCAACTTGCAAAACAAATGAGTGCTCCTTGTCTAATAGTAATGTTGGGCTCAGAGATTCTGGATGTGGACAGTAAAAAGAGAAGAAATCCTTTCTTAGAAGTAGAGAAAAAACATGGAAGATGGACAGCCTCATTAGGCCAGGGAACTAGATTCTTTGGGACCACACAGAGGCGGTGAGAATCAATAAAGCCTTCTCTGACTTGATCCTGTGAGTCAAGAGATCAAAGGAAAACATAAAGACATAAGCCAGATGGCTGAGCATATAAAATTTCCATTTTGCTTATCAGGTAGACGATAAAAAATCTCAGTAGCACTATTTGCTATAGTGGGGCATACGATCTATAACTGAAGTTTTTCTGCAAAGAAAAAAAAATCAGATGCAGGGCCCATTCGGTTAGCAAAATTACAAGGTGAATTGTGAAATCCAGCATACAATTTAGAGACCATCTCAGGTAAACAGCCAACAATTAGGGTATAAGGAAACATGCAAAAACAATTGCCTACGTGGCTAGTGCCACTGAGGTAAAATCGCATACAATTTGCTGCATTGATCTGAAGGGGAAGAGACACCTAGGACTAGGGTTTCCCAAGGGCGGCCTATTTTTCCAATCTTATGGATCGAAAGACTGTCTCCTGTAGGAGCAGGAGGGATGTTCTGGTAGCTTTAGCCATTGCAGCATCAGCTTTTGGTGGTTCCCAAGTTACAAAGTGGGTATTCATCAAAAGTAAGAAATTACTAGTCCCTTTTGAAAATGTTTAAACATGACATCTCTCGTGATGTCCTTCCTATTCCAATAACACAGTGAAGAAGGCCTCTTGAACAAGTCTTGGTTCCAATTATGCAAGTGAAAGAGCATATCAGACCTTTTCTCTGGCTTATGCTTTATATCAAGGGCCACTTTTACTGCAGATGTCAGCTAAAGTGTTAAGTAGGAAATAAATAGTTCTCCTTCCATTCTCTTTCCTCACCAGAAGGGCTGGCTTCTAGAGAACCTCCTTCCAGATCTGAAGTAGAAGATGGTTCTTTTAGATGGCACTGCAGTATTCATCTGTATCTGACAGCTTGCCAGTCATATTAGCATTTACAACAGGAGCAAACAGACAGAAATAATCATGCAAATTAGATGGTACCGAAAAAAAGAAGTGAACTTGAAGGAAAGTGTACTAAGTGGGTGAAAATGAGGTAAAAAGGACAGCTTGAGCTACTGAGTTGTGATAAAAGAGAAAAAACACTGGTATGATGTCATGCACATATTCTGTCTTATTTTTGCTTCCTAACCTTCTTTTCTTGCTCTCTTCAATCTTGGCGGGGTTTTCTCCTTTCTGCTGATTTCAGGGCTTGGCATTTCCAAAAGCGAGCGAATCTGTTACAAAAGTGTTAATTGTTATAGAAAGGGTAAAAGGTATTCATTTAAAGCAGATTCAGAAGACATAACAAGCAAGCATGAGTGCATATTATACAGGAATACATGAATACATAGTACATAGAAAACACTAAATTAGATCCATGCTTCTTGTGCAGGACAAGAATGACATATCAAAGCCACCAATACAACTAACGTAGAGTGATTCAGTTAGCAACCAGAATGAGCCACACTGTGTGCAAGGAAGACCAGGTGGCCACTTGCAAATGACAGGATACATTAATTTTCCACATAAAAGGGGGGAAAAATATGGATGTGAACCCACGTGGGAAAATTTGGACGGCATTAAATGAAAATGTCCAATTAACCTGTGGAGAAAGTGAACGGAACTGCCTGGCCTTGAGAGAGTCCTGGGGTGTTAATATCTACCCAGATACAACCCATGTGACTAGGCATTTAAACATGCACGGAATAGGCAAAAAATCTATTCTGAATCTAAGAGGAGACCAAGGATTGATTTAATAGTCTTTACAACAGGGGGGCATAAGCAGACTAGATAGGCCAAATCTGCCGTCAAATTCTATGTCCTACACCGTCTATGTTCTACACCGACTAGGGGTGAAATTCCATTAGTTTACATCCGGCAAGCAAGGAGGCAATAAAGCCAATTTAGTAAATGTACTGAGTTTCTAGAAGCCATTTAGTAAGAAAGTCCTGTTTTACCTGAGGGATCATCAGTGGATCTGGGAGTTCAGGGGGAATCCCCATCATTCCAAAGAATGGATCAGGGGCATTTTCCAACATCTCCATGACTCTGAGAGGATCAGGAAGTAGAACCTGTCTGAAAGATAGAGACATGGGTATAGGTGAACATATGCCTGATTACAAGCTGCATATAGGATTTACAGTTATCAAGGTATAGCCTTAAACTCACTGATCAGGCTGCAATAAATCGATCTTCAATTGCTTCTCTGCCCTATGCAAGCGTTCCAGAATGCTCTTTATCTCCTCTGAAATAGAGGAAAAATAGTAGTGTAGGACAATTATGCACATAAGATGACATGTAAGCAAGATCCAGGAGGTGGGAAGAAGAAAGGATAGGTATAGACCAAGTATACAGCTCTCAAAAACATTATTTGAATACTACTCTTTTGTTGTCTGCCATCACCGCATTTTGGCCTTCCTACTTTCTAAATATTTTACATTTGCCTCATGCTTTATCTACTAGGGAAAGTTCTGACTATCGTACAGAGATCTGCTGGATCTCACAAAATAAAACACCATCTGCTTTTCTTCAGCGTTAGAGTATACGCAGTAGATTTTTTTTGATTCTAAAACAATGTGCAACTTCCTCAGATGCCAGATGTTTTTTTTCTTAGAAATCTGTGTCTATTTGTGGCTGTAACTTAAACAAGATATACACAGCAAGCTAATGTCCAGGAAAGCACAGAGTATTGCTGGAGAAATGTATTTAGAGCATAGTCTGATATTAAATTCTTCTTCTTAGATCAGAGTGTGTACAATTTCCAAATATCTGTCAGGTGTGTCTTCTTTCCTGTCCTGCGGCACGTAATCTACAGGAGATTGGAAAGATACATGCCTAAGATTGAGGAAAGGCACTTGAAGGATTCTCATATGGAAGGATGGAGAGGAATGTATTTCCTTGGCTCTCGTCCCTTTATGTTGTGAAATTTATCAGGGAGAACCTCAGAGGGTCTGAGGGCTCTCCTAATGGGCCTAAGTTCCAGCTAGTTCATGGGATTGCTCTCAGATCATACTGCCTGAATGCATTGTGCATTTATGAAGGTCCTTGCTGCGCTTGCTGACAAGATGCAAGCCGCTTACAAAATGCATCACTCTTGAGCCTTTCTCCTTTGTTGAATCACTGGAATTAGAATATTCTTTTCTAAAAGCACATCATTTATTTCTGAATCCAGCTTCCATATCTTTGTTTTGAGAAAGATCGAGAGAGAGAGAGAGAGAGAAAGCCAGCGACTACATGTGTTGCATGACTTCCTAGATAACTGCCCCAGATATAAACTGGCACTAAACAAGCATAATGTAGCTAAATAAAATAAAAATTCACTTTTCTACCTTGCCACGTTTGATTCAAATGTACTCCTGATGGCAACTAGTATATGTTACCATTTGTGGTGGAGATAACGCTCGTGAGTTAATCAAAGTGATAATTGCGTTATTATTATTGGCTATTTGAATGTATAGATGGGTACCTATAAGCAGGTCACACTGGCGGTGGTAAACACAAACCACTCCATAGCTCAGCTGTGCAGACAGGTACAGTGAGAGTCGAGGAACGTCAGAACCTATGTATGGAGCTGGGACTTGCTGGAGAATGTACTCCTTGATCTTCTGGCTGGGAGTGAGAGACAAAAGAAGGGGTTAAACAGGAGAGTGAATCTGATGAAAGTAACTTGCTACAGACAACAATGCAGTTAGAAAACATCCAAAAAAGATAATAGACTTATGTGCTTTAACAGCACCGTTAGCAACTACTGGTACAAGTGTATCAGTTTCCAAACAAAGAACAGGGGATCAACTCAGGAACCCATCAAGATTAGGACGTTTCAGAACACTTTACAAGACACTCCAGTGTCCCCAGGACCCCCCTAAAGAAACCCACATATTTAAAAGAGAGAAAAATGATAGGGAGCTGCAGAGCGTACCATCCTCTTCTTGGTCCAAGCTGTGACTGGCTATTTTGCCCCTTTTAGAGCCAGCGCTTTAAGAGCTATGGAAGCTAGCTCAATAGCCTGAAATAAAACATTTGTCTATTTATAGGCAACACATAGACCCAAATTATTGAGAGAACCAGGAGGGACTGAACACCATACACACAAAGGATTCGGTGCAGAGAGACAGAGCACTAGGAAGGCAAAGCATAGACAAAGCAAGCACAACAATAAACATCTCTTGTATGACACACACATGTAACTTAGTATGCGACAATAGAGATTGGAAATAGCTGACTTACCACGTGTTGATCACATTCACTTTCATGTATTCCCGTTTTAAAATCTTAGCACCACGTGTTGCAGCCAACCTGAGGTATACATAAAAATAAAGACATATTGATCGGCAGAAACGAACCCACTGGCCCATCTAGTTTGCCTTTATTTCATCTTTAGGATAGCGTTATGTACATCCCAAGCTGTGCTGGGTCCATTTGCAGTGTTTGTCTGTACTACTTCCACCGGAAGGCTATTCCACGTATCTACCACCCTTTCTGTAAATTATTATTATTATTATCTTTTATTTATATAGCGCCAACAATCTATGCAGTGCGTAATACAATACATCTATTCAAGGGGTAACCTCAGTACATGTTTCTGCCTGGCCTTACAGCAGAAATTGGTCTGTCTGGAGCTGTTATCTTAGACATTTTACTTTGACGTATACTTTTTCTTACATGATGTATCCATTACACATTGTTCCTATTTTATTTTTTCTATAAGTTTGCTTCATTCATCGTTACAATAAAACAAATGTTACTGACACATTATAAAGGAGCAACTAACAAATACTTGGCAAAGCTGGTGTTGGTCGACTAAGTATGTTAGGGAAGAGAATTGATTTGCAATATGATCCACTTATAATTATAACATACCTTGGCTTTGCCATATACATTCTACAACAAGGAGTCTGCCAGTAGGTATACCCGGTATATGCCTGGCTTTACTCGTAGCGGTGCTGAAATGCAAGTAATTCTACAAATACTAAATTGAGATACTCAAAACATTCTAGGACAACAATGTGATATCGTCTTACACGACAATATAGACATGACTTGTTATGTCGTGGAAGGGATAGAGAGGCTAGATTGTAATCGTGTAACTTTTACATACCATATGGTGGAGAAGCAGCCGGTGTGGCGCTGCAGCACATTGGGGTAATAAAACATGGTGGCAGAGAGTTATGTATCCCGGTATCGTTCCTCCAGCGATTCCCTCGGCTTATCTTTGTAACCCAGATGTATCAAATGTTGGCATCTATCCCTAGCCCTCAGTATGTATGCGTGTTTTTGCTTATGTCTAGCGTGTAAACACGTATGTGAGCCTATACACTAAACACGGCGCACCCCAATGAAATGCAGGTCTAAAGGAGGTCCTATATACAGTCCCCTCGCGTATGTATAGAATGAAGTCAATAACTCACCTACAGCAATGGAAAACAAAGACCCAGCAAATTGAACATTAATAGAATTAAACTAATAGAACATCTAATAAATAGAGTTAAAAGCCACTGAAAGACAGACGTGCGGTATGTTGCCTCCAGTCGATTAATAAATTAGTGACCTGTATATATTAAATAATATATATTTATAAAACAATAAAATGCACCTAATAAAAAAATCCCCCACAGAAACCAATGCGTGGGAAACCTCACGTCCAATAACCCAATCAAGTTATTAAATAGTCATAGTGCTGGACAGAACTGTATATAAGTTAACTTAAAATGATTTGTCAAATAAATAGATAAAATACCTCAGGGGTAGTAAAACTGATGTAAAAGTGTATGTAGGGCAAGTTAAAACTAGCAACACAATATATAGACAAAAATAACCAGCAGTAAACTATGGGGTCGGTGACAGTTTACTGTAAGTAACCTATATAACTAGCAGTAATATAATAAGTATAGATCATGCATTAAAGGTCATATGATCTGAACGCATGGAGCCCTTTCTCTATAGGTATCATGTGAATGTATACAGTCCTTGTATGTATAGTGTACAAAAGTAAGTAGCCCTTGCTTTATCAGTGAATCAGTGACTTTAATGTACACAGCCTCCGCTGCAGCTGTATGGTGTATATGGCTGTATGGTATTATATTATATGGCTGTATGGTATCATATTATATGGCTGTACGGTATCAGATTATATGGCTGTATGGTGTATATATAAATATATATATATATGTGCAGAGCCCTTGCTGTCCTCAGACGCTGCCTCGAGGCGATCCGTTCACGCACTGTAGCGTAAGGTGACATTTGTGTGTAAATATATATAACTGCATCGAAACAACCATTGGCGATAAACCACGCCCCTATAACTCCCACCAACCACAAAGCGAGAAAACCTAGCAGCTTTTCACACAACGCTCCCAGGCAGAGCTCTAAGCAACTAGTGTTAATGCAAGTGTCGCCACTAAATAGCGAAACAACTGGGTTATATAGGCTTTACCCCACCAAAACAATAACCGCTTTGCGTTAATGCAATCGTGGTATTGTCCTCTTATGTTTAGATCTCTGCCGTGGCATGCGTGACAAGTGAGCCCCTGGTAGCCAATCAGTGACCAGTTGCTTAGGTCTCCTAAAACTTCCAACTCTTTTCCCGCGTGTTTTGCTGAAAATAGTTTCACATTCTGTGGCTCACCTGTCCCTAATATTACAGCCTAGATGTCAGTTTTAATAACCTTTTATTACCGTTCCCAAGAAAATTCATGAGAAATATAATGAATATAAGGCTGATATTAGGCACAGTATGTGCAAAGGTGTTTTGTCATTAGGTTTAAATGTCTAGAAAACTAGAGTAAATAGCATAAGGTTCAGGGAATGTTAAAATATTAATAAAATGTCTCCAGCAGCCAGTTCCCAAGTGTGCTGATGGTATCTGAATAACCCATTCTTTAGCACTAGTATATAAGAAAGTTAAATAAGATGGAGACATGGAACATAAGGTGGCCAAAGTGTGTGGCGATTTTCACCGCACTGGGAGATTAAAAGATAATTGGCCACAGCTGTGCCCACATTCCCTCTTGGTACTTAGTTGGTCCGCGGCATGGATCTCGGAGCTATTCTGGTACGGATATATATGGTCTGCTGCCACGTGACCATACCCAGCAACCCTCAGGGTTTTCACCCCAGTCTCACGGTGAAGAGGCAGATTCTCAGGGTCACACAGTCTGGCGCTGACTCCTTCCTATTCTACAATGCTGTCATTTTATATTAAAACTCCCAAATTGGTGCTTTTGCTACCAGTATGGTTGATACCCCTGCTTGAATGCAGGTGACTCAATTAAATATATATTTAAATACGAAAAAAGTCAAAGTTTCCATGAAGACCAGTATTAGAGCTATTTGGTTAACAGATCTGGTGAGCCACTACACAACATCTTCACAATGAGCTAAAGGGCTTCCTTAGGATCAGCTTATTTCGATAGTTTATTTAGAGTCTTCCCAGGTATGCACATGACCTAAGAACATACCTGTGAACGCTCTGGCTCTGGCTTGCGGAATGCGGGTAGGAGGTTTATTGCAGCGACAACACAATTAGGTAAAAGAGTATTAAAACATTTATTTCATGTTTGAAATACAAGATATACATAAATAAAACAGGGAAGTCAGTGTGCCTTATGTTACATCTGAACCTATGTTCCAGACAAAAGTTATAAAACGCATTTATATGGTTTTTCATAATATTCATAATAATGCTAGAAGACGTAGGCATTCAACATTAAGCCAATATTATGTGGCCAGTCTGATTGGGACCATTTGTTAGGACCCTATTGCAAAAGTTACGGTATTTGAGGGACGAGAATATCTACAATATCTATGGATGAATATCACATAATTAGTGCACAATTCCTAGTACTAGGACCAAATAATAGACATAATGTATTTATTACTCATAGTAAACAGTACTATGAATTTAATGCTATGGACCAGTGAAGTTTCTTTGTAAGGATAAAAAAATAATCCCATAACCTCAAAGTAAACCACTAATAAAGATCTGTTAGCGAGAAAACTCTTTAGTTAAACACTGTGATGACAGCCATACTGCTTATATCTGCTCTGTTTTCTTTGTACATGGAATGCACATGCAATATAACCTTTACACATAAAAGGTGACTGCTGTGCAGTATAACACCCACCATTGAAGATTTCTTAATAACTCGACTTGTTCACTCAAAGCTCAATTAAATAATATGAATCATGAAACAATTTCCCCCACATGTCATGCTGCCTTCAAGAAAGTTCTTGGCTCAGCCTCGTGCTGCCATACATTCTATGATAAGAGACACCAAGTCTTTCGGGTTCATTGTGGAACATGCTATAATACGTAAGAAGCATATCATCCAAGCAGAGGTCTACCTTTTCATACTGGACCTCAATAACCTGAAAACAGTTGGTCCACCAACACTGGATGTACATGAGTGGAAAAGGCAGTTTCTAGCACTGCATAGAGATTATCTAATGCTTAGAAAATGAATATTCTTGAAGGATGAGGGAGGTGTGAAAGGGTTATAAGAGGGCTTTCCAATCCACTTATTTAAACCTACTAAATCACAGCAGAAGGTAGCAATTGTGAAGCATACGATATAATTGGACCCTTCCAAGTTGGGTAATAACCAATATAAAGATATTTTAAAAAAAGCTGTGTGCTATGGAGCTATCTGTGCTTGGTATAACTAATGTAACTAAAAACATTGTTTGATATTTATAAAGCAGCAATCTTCACACAGACGGCACTATGGTATAGTATACATCCTTACAACTGGGGGCTTTAGTGGTATTTTCCAACATATATTAGTAGTTGACAACAGTCTTATAAATTGGCTTTTTCACACAAAGGTCCCAATCTCCAGTAAGTTTCCTCACTTCCTCATCTTCGTGAATATATGACCATGCCTTTGAGAGGAAAAAAAGGATCCGATGTTAAAGCTCTGCATAGAGATGATCTTGCATTTCTTGCAGTTCCTCAGAAGCTAGGGTAATCTGGTAGGTAGCTGAGAGACTCTGTACGAGTGGATTTGAACTCTGAGCCATTTGGAAACTTTCAATGGCTTCACCTACCATCTCTTTAGCCATGACTTGTTCAATCTGCAGGAGCACAAAATGGGGAGGATGAGAAGCAAGTTTTAGGATTGACACATATTCGTTATGGATATGCCTCGACAAGAAACAATACTGTAGGCATGCAGTCGTTATTAGAACCTATTGGTAATATTAGGAGGGTGAGATAATATTTTAAGGTCTGACAAAAAAGGTGAGATAATATTTTACATTTCATTCTACATCCCCTGCACACATGTTCACAATTTGCGGACAGAGGACCCAGAAACACTCTGCAAAATATGGCTAGGCTTGCTGGTAGATGGGAGAGAATCCATAAATGAACAGTCTTGTCAAAAGAAAAGACATGACTTCATTATAACTGTAAAAGCGCCATTGGTTTATGGGATAGATGTGTGGCCAAGTAGACCCAGTAGGCCAACTGTGTATTTTTTCATCTTTTTTCAGGAAAATACTTTTTGTAGTCTACCTCCTGCATAAAGTCTTGTGTGTTTTAGTGCACACATGATGTGCCTCAGGTTAATTCTTATGGGCAAAAGCTCTGATTATGTAATTGAGAGGCTGCTGATCGGTAAGTGTCAGATCATCAACTTCTCTAAAAGCGTGAAAAAAAATGATCTGATCAACAGGTGTGAGAAAATGTGGTTCCATGTACAAAATTGATCTATGGTTAGTTCAACTTGTTAGCATGCAGGAAAATTGTCTGATCCCATCTAACATTGTGACATCAGGAGTGCTCCACACCTTCTCTCTCATAAATTAATTAAACGAAAAAAACATTTACCAGTATTAAAATTTAAATGAACGTATTAAACTAAATTAAAAAAGTGCTAGAATCAGCCCGAATGATTATGCAGGTCATGGGAGTGTGCCCAAGGAAATGTGTAGAAATGTGTATTTTCTCCCCAGATTTCATTCCATGTTAAAGTGTAAGTAATTTGTAAGGATGTCAACTAAATCTAACTATAGCAAAAATCACAATAATTGGCATGACCTCCAGGGTTCATCATGTTTGAAATGACTCTGGCACTCAAAGGTTCACATGTTTATGGCATGCTATTCTAACATACACATATACCTAGGTATGGTGTACATACAACTTAAAAAGTATTGCCAGTATACACTCTGGTGAATTACCTGAGCTGTGATAAGTTTGTTGGCTGAAGGGTCAGAGTCTGAAATTTCTTCCCCAAAACATAGAGTGACTTGATAACCAGGAGGTATACCTCCCTGCATGCGATATAATTCGAGTTCTGGAAGATAACATGACAGAGGAACATCACCCTCTTTCCATCATCATCACCAACTTTTGCCTGTGATCTTGCTACAATCAAACCTCCTCACCCCCAGAGTTCCTCACCTTCTGTCTCAGACCCCCTTAACCACCCAATAGATTGTAAACTCACAAGAGCAGGACCCTCTACTACTCCTAGTGTATGGAAATCCATGTTACCAGTTTTGGTAATCCCATCCTTTTGATCATACTGTACAAAGACATTTGTGTTCTTTAATGTTCTGTATTGCGACATGTTCCTCATGTCTAATCACACATTGTTTTTCTGGTGTGTTTTTCATGTCAAAGAAACCTTTACTTGCATAAATCCAGTGCATGGGACTTAATGCATCGATCCACTTTCATCACTTAAGTAATCTGCCTGCCAGAATCAATTGGTTCACCCATATGCTTCTCATGTTTAGCATATCACTGCTTTACTTTTATATAGTTTACCTACCTACCTACTTTGTTCAAATGTCTACTTTTCCTTATATAGTTAATGTGTCTGCCTAGCCTCACCCATTTCATCTGCCTGCTTTCCATTACTTAATTCCTCTCCTCCCTTCCTTCACCCAATTGACTTCCCTGCCTTCCTTCTGATCACTTATCTACTCTTTTAGGTTTACCTCTCAGGAAGTTTTGGGTGTCAAAGAGTTTTACATGTGCATCTCTCTCCAGCTTGTTTGGCTCTCCTCTTTGATTTGCACAGGGTCCCGTCCAGAATATTCGCCCTGAGCACGATCTTTGGCGCTGAGCAAAAATCCCATGCACATTACTGGCCAGCATAACTCCAGCTTGAAGGAACTTTAACAGCTTCTCCGTTTGATCACGTGTCTCCATGTCAAGCTTCTCATCTGGGGCAGGCAGGAGAACGTGTTCCATATGACCACCTACTGGAGGATTCCCAGCTGATAATTTACACTCTCCTTTTTGGATCAGGCATTTTGATACCATAACGCCACTGTACCGCACTGTTACTTCCATGTCTAAAGCAAAAAACACAAAGTGTGTGCATCAAATAACAGCATTCCTGGAGGCAGAAGAGGTGTATGAATGCATGTGCCTCTAAAAGTAGAGAGTTGTTGGATTATTACTACAAATATCCATTATGTTCAGACATACATATTGTTAAATCACTTTAAGTATTTAAGGAAATAAGTGCAACAAGAAAAATTTTATTCCACTTTTGGCGCATGTTTTTTTGCATTCATGTTAGAAATTCATACCAGAACTAATTGATTTTTAAAGATAGGAGGAAAAATTACTCATAAATATGCTATCATTGCAATTTGCTGGTTGCATTCTTGAACCAGGACACCACAATATGTCAATTAACTACATCAGAGAAGAATAGTTAATTTCCGCAGGGTGCCCCATGGTGAAGTTATAAAATGGAAATAGAGCACATTGGGTATCAATCAGAACAGTTAGGCAAGCTAATTAATCATGGAGACTAGTTACTTAGCTGAAACCGAAAACAACAAGAGACATAGTACATGGTAATAT
>VKOC01017264.1:0-18969 GCA_009364415.1 Spea multiplicata
TATATTCAGGCTTTTTCTTTTTTTCATAAATTAATATTCAGATTTGGGAGGGTGTTTATATATTAAATTGTTTAAATATATAATTTCTTTCCAAATGTCTTATTCAGTTACATCTTGTAAATAGATCGCAAATCGAGTATAACATAATGAAGATGTCGGGGTAATATCCTGCCACAACTCTACACACACTCCCTAAACCAAAAGTGTACGCTTTGGCCATTTGAGATGTAGTGATATATGGGATATTAATACATCTTGAAAACCATTGCCGTGTTTGTTCTGTTCCTGAAAAGCACACTTGTTCAGGTTTTCACATATCACATGAAACATAGTGTGGTAATCACGCATTCCTAAGCAACCGATGACAGACTTTAACCTTGTTCCTATTTTTGTCGCATATTACTTTTTTTTTTATTGTTTCACAAAAACAAACATCTTTTTTGTGTGTTTCCCCAGAGGCTGTTTAGCTTGAAATATTTACTCCATGTTGTTGACCGTCACCAGTCTATGAACTGGTGAATTTGTGAAGTGATTTTATATTTCTTTACTCTTCCATATTTATATTTAAATATTAAGTGGACTGAACAACACTGCGTCCTCCATGTGACACATCACGACATAATAAATAAATAAATAAATATTCTATGGCGCACCGCCACCTGTCTCAAACAGTCAATCACCGCCAGGAAAGTGCTCCCATTTAAATCAATGGAAGCGCTTTCTACGCATGCTCACGGGGTGTCTTGTTTTACCATCTGGAACTCTCACAGTGTTGGAGGCATGTATTCCATAAGAGCTGGGTGCAAATGGAAAGAAGAAGATGATGAACATGCACGACTGCCCCATTTAAATCACTTGTACGTAAGACCATCAATGTCCCATTTTACCTAAATGTAATCACATTCAATGTCTGGCTCATATTCTGACCTTTGTCAATGGAATTTCCTATATCTAGCCATAAATAAAAGAAACAAAACACCTAGTGATAAGATTTGGTACAGATATAGTAACGGAATTGTTCCATAAAAGCTGACAACAATATGAGAATTATCACAATAGGTAATCGTTAAAGGCAGTGTCACTTACAGTTTGGAAAGATTAATATACAGGTGTAAAATAACATCTTCTGTAACAAAATGTTTGGTCGCATGTTGTAACATTTAGAGGCTGGATCAGAAAAGCAACCGATGGAAAGTGATAAAGAGCAAGCTACCAAGAGAGCTATGAATCCATCAGAACACGCTGAAGATCTGTGGACCATTCCTTTCTGTAGATACAACTCAATCATCTAAAATGAATATGCATAATCGTGTTCTTTATTGGCTTAGCTTACATATATGGATCCTTGTACGTGTCACATGTTCACGGATGGTGACATCTTGCCATATCCAAAATAAATCATTTCATTACAGTAGCCGCCAAAATAAAAGGATTGTGTTAGCCTCGTGGATTCCTGTTTATATAAACTTGCATAGTGGATCCGAAAACAACTAGATCGCAAAAGTGTCGTTGGAACAAGAACTTACTTCAGCTCAACTCTATCGATGAATCAAGGCAGACCGAGCTCCCTATGTGAAGGTTTTAGGAAAAAACTAATTATCTTGGTGTTTAATAAAATAATTTTAAAAACTTGGATATCAGGATAACAAATTTAGGACACTAAAAAGTAAAAGCAACAAGAGTTGTGTTTATAGTATTGCTCTTAGTTTCCACGTGGAAATTGACTTTCTTGCTAAAAAACAGTTACTGCAGACTAATGTAAACATTACTGATTGTTTCCCATTATTAGCATTAGAATTATTCTCGTGGGTCGAAGATATGCTGCAGTAACTTGTCATGTGTCATCTAATGACTTTCTAAACGGCGTGAGTCACAGATCCTAAGGGGATACCTGAAAATTTTCTGAACCAGCTTGAAACATTTTTTTTTTTACAAGAAATGTATTATTTTATTAACAGTGGAGTTATTATATTGTTATTAAAGTTAAAAGAAATCTAGAAGTAATAGTATATGAGTTTCAACTGATTTTATATCACTATAATATGGTGGCATATGGTAACGGTTGGTGTAGGATGAAACACGCTAAACAAATTTCAAGTAACTGGGGTGTTTTTTAGGATCTGTATCTTTTGAGAATAAACACATATATATTCTAATATAGATTTACCAAATACAGAAATTATCTTTTTTACACAGTTGATTTTTACCAGGTATTAAAGGGGTATCTCCAAAATGAATAAAGTGTATGCTATACTGTACGTTCTCAGTATAAGACAAAAAAATATTTTTGTGCTAAAAAGTAGTTTACATTATTAACCACTCTCCATTTTGCTAACGTGTCAACAGATATTCATATCATATTTATTTTCCTGGCTCAGTATATGTAAACTATGTAAGCATCCATTGGTTTGATGTTCCTCTTTTCTGCCACTATGCATATCTCACTTGTGTATTGTATTGTGTACAGTTCTGGAGACCTCCTCTCCACACCTGGGAACTTCTGAGCTCCGGCTACCCAGAGCCTTCCCTTGTGGGACGCGGCCAGGACTGCACACTGTCGTCAGCTCCTGCCGACGCCGGTGGGCGATCCCCCTGACGCCGGTGGGCGGTCCCCCTGACGCCGGTGGGCGTTCCCCCTGACGTCGTGGGCATTCCCACTGACGGCAGCGGGAACCACTCCCATTTAAAGGAAAAATGGGCGGGAAGCAGGGCATGTCAAGACCCCGCTCCCGCGACCCGGAGGATTCGGGTCTTGACCCAGAGAACCGGAGCTTACACAGCAATCTCCGGGTCAAACCCAGTTCCCAGGTATGCTCATCTCCAGAAGGATAAGGACATATTGGAAAGAGTTTATAAAAGAGCTACAAAAATGGTAAATGGTTTGCAGGACCATTATCATCAGGATAAAGTTCAATGGATCTTAATATGTTTAGCTTAGAGGAAGACAGATGGCGAGGAGATGTGATGGAAACATTTAAATACTTACATGAGAAAACATATTTTTAAAAGTTCATAATGTAAGTAAGTTTTATTTTAATCTGAATCCTGAAGATGAGACCAAAGACTGAAATGGGCAGACTAGATGGACCATCTGTCATCAAATTCTATAGTGCAAATGAAATACAGCATTTGTCTTCTAATTTACATAAATATGTATGAGGTCACAAAAAAAATCCTAGTCACAACTCAATGAGCACCCCTAGATCTGCCCCACTCACCCCCACAACAACAGAGGCCACCTAATATGACATCACTTTTCACAGGCAAACATTTCTTGGCTCCCTCTGTCTAGAGGTTCCAGAGCTTCTTCCTCTAATAAGAGAAACATCGGTAGTACGAAAGCAAATGACAACATAGCTCATCTGTAATCTGTGAAAAAGTGTAAGCATTTTTTTTCCACAGAGAATTGCATGTTGCATTTTAATGAATGAAATCTGCAAATCCCTATTATTGTGCTTTTAACACCACACTTGGCACTTTCCTGTGTGCTCGGCATCGATGACGGAGGTTTACACAATTAATTTGTCCACTGGTGAAAGAAATCTATTTATACTCTAATGCCGTTGGATCTTTAGGGAAAATAACTAATGCATGAAGTCGGAAAACTATAGTGCTGTGCACTTTGGAACTAATGCTGCACAGTCAGCACTTTGCAGATAGGTTACAATTGTATTGTTTGGAAAATGTTGAAATACTGCCCTTTGGTTATTTCTTCGAAAAGACAATTAACCTTTACAGAGAAGTAAGCTCAAGCTTAGCGGTTCTGAATTCACATGTGTTTTAAATAGTATAATTAGACAAACCTTTGTGTCACAAACTACTGTTGCAGTTTCTATTTGTATAATGTTTAAAAAAAAAAGTATTTTATAGATAAATGAGAGGATATCACCATTTGGTACCACTGTCTTCATTATACAGTGAGTCATATTTATTGTGCTATAAATAGCAAACATAGCACCTTGCATAAATACGCAGAAGAATGGAGCACGATAGAGGCTACCAGAAAAGGGGTTAATACAGAGCAGAGTATGGTAGGGTTCACATGGAGGGTCGTCAGACCTCTGAAGAATGCAACACACAAAACTCTGCAAACTAATAGGGTTTTTTAAGGCAATATTTTAGCAGGATAATTAAACCAGTCACCCATCCAAGACCATGATTGAAGCTGCATCAACTTGGTCCCCACCCATTACTCGATGGAGCCCAACTAACATTCACAGACACTAAAGAGATTTATGGATATAGAAGCCACAATGTTTTTTTAAGTAAAAGCAGAGTGTGAGACGTATTTCATAGGATAATAACATGAACATTACACTTTAATGCCATTCCTCTCATATTCCTTCACTCACCTTTCTTAGTCCCTTTCCTGCAAGACTAGGGTGGCTGGTCCTTCCCAAAAAGGGGCATTTTTACCTCTTGTGTAATCCACCACAAATCCCTCTAGATTGTAAACTGGTTTGAGCAGGGCCCTCCTTACCCCTTGCTTCCGTAAGTCCATTTTTTATGTTATATGCTATTTGTTATGTCCTGTCTACCCATTGTTCAGCACATTGTAATGAAAATGCTTTAGACTTTGATGTTGCTTTAACACAGGGATGAACTTTTACTAATCTGTAGGGAATACATTTACCCATGAAATAGATATATGGGTGCAGCTTTGGTAGAATACCCCCTGATGCAAGTCTTGTTTGGTTGGCACACATTCTACTATTACTAGTAGCCTAGCCCTAGGATTGTTCTGTACACCATGAGTCAGATACATCTTTCAAGTGGATACTAATAACCATGATGGATAGATGGAGTAGTAGGAAAACCAAAGATGATTCAGAAAAGCGAGGGGAGCAACCCGTGTAAGTTCACTGATATATCTACACAAATCACTATTACGTCAACACTACTCCTTCAGATAACATCACCAGAATCCCCACATAAATGATACACTAAACAAACTTGTTCATGCATGTGACATTTTATATATACAGCATATATAGACGGAATATATATATATATATATATATATTACACAGGGGTTGACACATTTTGTCTATATCTAGTAACTACACACACAAACATACATACACACACAGTCGCATAACCAGTTATGGTTGCCCAGGACAGAATACAATTTTGCACCTTGCCCCTGTCCATCTGGTTGTAAGCCATCAGCCACATGCCCATACACACACATATACACATAGACCGCCCTTGCAAACAGCTGTCCATACGTACACCTACTGCCCTTACACAAGCTTGCCCATACACACAAACATACACTGCCCTTACACACACGGTATACTGCACTTACAGATGTCTGCCCATACATACACACATAAACTAACCTTGCACTCATATCCACACAATTTTTCTGAGCTCCCTATTGACTGCATTTATAATATCTGTGTGAAAATCTGGAATATCTCAACATTATAAGCTATAATTATATCCTTCAATCTATTTCTGAATTATTCCTGGAATTGATCAGTGCTATTTAAGTAAGCCAATGGCATATACACTATTTTAGTAACTTGATTTAGAACACACTTTAATCTCAATTATAACGGCAAACTAAATAAACTGCCGGATGTCTAGAGTACATTGATGTCTCAAGAACAAACAGAGATAAAATTTCCACGCTGATTGGAACAAAGAAGCAACATAATTCTGTAAGCTTCTAGAGGATGGGGCTTTGTCCTGAGACTGGATGATATGATCTGTAGCTACATGTCTGAGAGTCTGCAAAGAATTATCATTAAAAAGAACTTGTGTTTTTTAAACACATCTCATCTTGTTAAAGGGACAGTCTACTATGCCATGCATACACAGAAAAAAGGTTGCAATGCAGCACTCAGAGGCTTGAGAAAGACCTGTGTGTCGAAACGTTGCCTGCGTGAAATAATCCTGCCCCTAAGTCTGTGTTTCTCGAAGCAATTTGAGCCTCACGGTGAGCTGTAGTTTTTACTGCTTGTGTTACCATGGTAACATGCAAACCAAGCAGTAACAGGAACAGAATCCTCGTGGTGATACAGCCCGGTGAAGTGCAGACCATTGTAAATTCAATTGCTTCACTGCCTGCTGCCTCCCCTTTCCACCCTCCCCGGTTCCTACGCCCATGGGCTAGAGTGCCACTTTAAGCTAAACCCTGCATACATTGGTGAAATGAATTTAAAGAAATCTGAATTTGCGCCACATTACGTAGTACCACTCTCTGTATGGAATAAAACATCGGTATTAATTCTGATCAATCTACTCATCGCTGTCCCTATTTACCAATTACTACATTTGTAATAGTCAAGTATATATTACATAGGGATTTGTTTTAGAATAGTTGATCCAGGCACTGCATATTGGTTTTACCGCAACGCCCATAACCTATGCTCACACGTGCCTCTCTTGCAGAAAAAAATGAAGGAAAACTACATGCACCGTATTTACTCGATTGTAAGAAAAGTTTTTTTTTCCCCGAGCAAATGCTCTGGAAAATAGCCCTCGTCTTATATTCGAGGCCGTCTTATAATCAGACCTATAATCAAGACTAAGATCCAAATTCCCCACAGCGTTGCAGGGGACCTGGATTCTCTTCTCTGGTAACCTCCACTGCTGCCATCACTTCCGCTGGGGCTTCTTCTTTTTTTCCTAAATTAATATTCAAAGTTTTGGAGGTCGTCTTTTAATCGAGATAATACGGTATATATAATGTTCATTTTTTAATTATAAACCACCTATAATAACCTCAAACACTCCCCCCCTGTCACCCACGCATTCCTATTCCCCCCCCTCCCATTTAGGGTCAATTATCCAAATTCAGGCCATCAGATGTACTTCCTAGATGTGTTATCTCGTTTCCAAACTTTAATGATGACATTTGGGAATATTCTTTACATGGTTTATAATGTAAAACCGTACAGATCTGAGTCAACGCTTAAGATTATTATATCATTTGAATACAAAATTCATTAAGTGAAACAGAATGAATGGAATGTTTTGAAGGAATAAATTAATATCCAGAAAACGCTCCAGGATTAGCCATAAGTAAATGTAATAGAGTTAAAGAATATTTACCGCATATAAAGTACAACTATTTCCTTTCTGACTAATGCTACACTAAAACATAAATTTAACTAGCAGATTAATGCTATGGTTTGTGTGCCAGACAGCCTCGCCAAAAAGAACGCATTTTAAAGTACTTTGTGAGTATGTTGATAGGCATTGTTTAAAAATAGTGAAAAAATGCTTACCCGAGTTAAATATTTACTACTTATCTCCAGTTATGTTTTCCCAAATATGCTATTACAACAGGATATTAAGGACACTCTTATGCTTGTTTTAGTATGGGTTACTATGGACTATAGTTGTGTATTGGTTATGGCTCTTACCTTATTTTTTAAAGGTACATTTAGTATAACCCTAGCATCAATAGCGTTAATCGCAAGAAGGAAGCAATCACAGAAGGTTAGATCTGCAAATATATTGTATTTTCTTGTTTAACGGTACAGCTGATATTAGTGGATCTGAAGCATGCCATGTAGGTTACACATTGCAGTAAATGAACTATCTTTCTACAAATAGACCCGGACTCCAGAGGGAGATCGGGTG
Organism: Spea multiplicata; assembly: GCA_009364415.1. Classification (NCBI taxonomy): domain Eukaryota; kingdom Metazoa; phylum Chordata; class Amphibia; order Anura; family Pelobatidae; genus Spea; species Spea multiplicata. Next base: position 7,597 of record VKOC01017264.1, read on the forward strand.
CTGCAATATGCGGCCATCGGCGAATGGTATAGGTTTTTAACCCAAATTTTTCCAATACAAATGTATTTCACTACATCAGTGAACTGTGTCTTTATGGGGCAATGTTACACTTTTTGCTTCTGTAGAATGTTTTGTACATACATAAAATGGATAAAAAGTTATCATAAACTTCAAGCACTTGCATCAAGTTAGCATCATGTTTCCCCTTGAGGAATGAGGATTATTTCAGAAAACAGGTGTCATCAATGTTATAAGCCCACCATCTTCAGCAAGTAGCCTATACAAGTAATATCAAGAGAAAGGCTCAGTTATCAAACTTGTTCATATCCATCTGTCATGAGCTAAAAGCAATAAAACTGGTCACTAGCTGCTTGTTTCCTATTCTACCTCAATTCATTCTTGAGGTAGCAGTTTAGTAACACTCTTTTGTCCCCTGTAGAAGTTCATTTTGATGTTTTGACGTTTTGGTATCCAATTACTTTTCACTTTCAGTTTCTTCAATCTGGGACATTCCCTTCTGGCATTTGATGATGCCTATAATCTGTTCTTTCCTCTATCCATACAATATGCTGTATGCCTCTGGCCACCACACAACCCCAAGGCATAACAGACCCCCCCCCTCAAGCTTAACCGTGAGCAAGGTGCTCTTTCTTCAATTTCTTCATTTTTTACACAAACATATCTGTGTTGATTGTTGACACATTTAATCAGATCACAGAATGTTCTTGCTTCAAAAACATCTTGTTTCTTTTGTTTTTCATCTTTTAGATGTTGAGTTTTGTGATGAGAATGCTGGTATGATTTTCTTCTGATGATCTATGCAGATCATGTTTGTTTAAGCAATGCTGCATATTGAACCAGCGTATGACTTTCCTTATCCCACCTAAGCTTTTCGCCAGGTCCTTTCAATTATCTTGTTATTTTAGATCTTGTCTTCAAAAGTTCCTCTCAACTTGAATGTATTTATGACATTTCACATTTCAAGGAACAATTGCCAACGGGAAGTGTTTAGATATCCTTTTATGGCCCTCTGCTCTGTATTATATTTATTTTCCGTCATTAACTAGTCAATTAAACTGTCGGTTAACTTTATTTTTAACAGTTAAGAAAATAATTACGTAAACCTCACACGTCTGAAGAATAAGGTTTGCACAACTGTTATGAGTAAAAAGGAAGCTTCATGAACCCACCACTGATCACTTGATGTTGCCTGTTTTCTTGGTGGCTCTGTGAGCAGGGTTGGGTGCTGGCAGTTTGCATGCACACTTTGAAACCTAATTTCAATTGCTCAATATGGACACTGCCAGCACCTGTGCTGTATTAACTATACAAAATATCGCACCCATTTAGCACAATGAAGTCATTGAGTTAAACTGTTTCATATGATCTACACAGTTGTGGACTACCAAATAAAACCCATAGAGCATGCTAGCTTTGGAGAAGCTTAAGGTCTAAACTTTCCTTAGTAGAAGTGGAAAGCGACTTGAAGTGAACACAGTGATTAGCTTATTGTTTCACTGACAACTATAAAATTAATGGGTAAGAACTTTCAGTCTGAAACTTGCCAGCTGATATCTCCCTATAGCTGGCAACACTGGAGTGCAATGAACACAACCAATTTGGTAGTTTAGCCATACTTCTAATAGAAAATGTTTCTTATAATATGCATGGATTACATAAAAATACTGCATATTTCCGTACAAATACATGTTACAAGTTCTGGCAGCATATCTAAAACATAAGATACTTTTTTCGCTTTACATATTCATTTTCTGTTTTCTGATGACATTAAATACAAGTATACAAGGTCTCCGAGCTGTAACTCGAACAAACATTTGTTCAAACCTCAGTGTGGATTACATCAAAGTAAAGTGTTTTTGTTCTCTAAAAAACACAAGCAATAACCCCTTTTGTACAAAATTTGATTGAGGTTTGTTCATCAAAGCCTTTTCATGTCATGGCCAAATTAATTATTGTTAATAAGGGGTGATAACATGTATATACTACAACATTTTACTGTAGTGTATATCAAATTACAAATATCAGTAGTTGAAAATACTAGTATGTCTTTCTACAAATAGACCCGGACCCCAGAGGGAGATCGGGTGCTGCAATGTGCGGCCACCGGCTCGATATCGCCAGCCACACACTATCATGTATCATAAAAACGTATCGTGCAGCATATCTAGCTGTTGGCCGTCTCATCATAGCCAATGTGGCCCAGTCTACAAATGGATCATTTTATTATTTAACACGTATATGGGATACATTTAGGAAATCAGCATTGTCAGGGGAAAGCACCTGCTGTTAGACAACTCTCATCATCCTCAAACATTAAGACTTTCCAAATTAGAATAAAACATCATTATGACAACATATAATGTATTTATTGTAGACATTTAGAGGGATTGGCTTTTTTGTGTCTTCTTCTACACAGTGCTGGTGCTAGTGTTGGTGCTCTATAAATAAAATATAGTTACAACATCAAACAAAATACACCAATTTATATAAGGTGGTATATAAGGTGTTTTTACATAGAAGCCTAGCAGCGGATATCAGGGGATCTTTATTAATAACAATTTCTAACTCAGTCTGTAAAAAGAATTGCCACTTAAAAGAGCTAACCAATGAAAGCCTTCTTTTAACATGATTCAATGTATAATTTGTACTTGTAGTACCCTGTCTAAGGCTGAAACAAATCAACTCTTCCTAAAAAGATTATAATCAGCTTCAAACATAATGTTAAACTGTCTTAATTAAATACATCTCTAAACTGGAACATATCAATTTAAGACTCAAGGGTGGGAGTCTTAATAAGAGAGCTCCAGTGTTCAAGTCCTGGAAAATTGTATGGTATCTTTACTGCCAAAAACATAGGTTCAATATTTCCCCTCAAATCCACGATCCTGGTCTTCAAGTGACATTATGCTACAGCAAGAGCAACCAGTTTTTCCCTTCCACCTATGCCTCTGTGAAAGATGGTGATAATACATGATACTGATTTCCAATATATATCTATTAAACAAGTCCTTTTTGTCTAGACTACCGGTACCCCTTGCTCATTGGTCTTCCCATTTACCATATTTAACCTCTACAAATTGTGATAAAAGCAAACTTGATATACCTTGATTTGCACCTTATTCAATGTATCCCTTTAGAGTACATGCTATATAATGATGTCACTAATTCCAGATATTGCTACAACAATTAAGACTATTTACGTCAATAAGACATGTTCTATAGCTTTCACAGAACCAACTATACTCTACGATACAGAGAATATTATGGGCACATGATATCAGCAGACACATCTAGAAAACTCTTTGTTCCATGAGACAAAATAAAATAGTCTCACTGATTAATCGAAATGCAGAAATGCGAGGTACAAAAATACATTCCTGTCGATGTTATTCATGAGTAGAATTACAATTCGGAAAGGTAAAGTCCCTATAACGATGGACAAGTATCCAAAAATATTTATTATAATGTAGTAAGAATGTAAGGCTGTGAGCAGGGCTCTCTCCACCTCGTGTATCGTGGATTAGTCTGTGAATTCTAATCTTGTCAGACCCCTTGAATATATGTAGTGTAAGAAGACACTAATAATAATAATATTAATAATAATAAATAATAATAGTAGGCGAGCAAAATGTCTGTTCCCAGTCTCCATGGGTGGCCCTACTTCAAATTACAATGTATATACAGTAATTACCTTTATATACAAAGTGAGAAATAAGGAGCGAGAAACAAAATAACAACAATGCAATTTTGTGTTTTAAAAAATATTAATCCAAACGTAATGGTTTGGACAACAGTGTAAAAATTCCAGGCATATTGTAATACACCGCTAACTGCATTTCATAGAAGAGTTCACAGTTCAATAAACAAGAAACCGAGAATGACTCATTTTAATTTCATTTTTTGATGAATGAGGTAATTCGCTGTGTTCAGGATACCGCCAAGCAAACATGTTAATAAACCAGGCACATTGTACGGAACACATTAACATTTCATTCGTAGTCAAGATAATGTTTGTAGTCCTCACAGTCAAGAAGTACATCTCAGACGGAACTGAGAGATTCATGGGTGATGCGTGTCTGTATACTAGGTAGCAAAGATCGTACACAATAGAAAGGCGGCAGAATGGATTAGCTCTCTTTAACTTTGGCTGGCGGATATAGAATTTCCCTTTATTTTAGATTTGATTAAACACAGGCACTAGTGAGCTTTGGATATATTAGCTATGTATGCTTTAGAATCACCTGTCCAAAGTGCATAAAGCCTTTTACTGGATATTGTGACTACCGTAATTAGCCAGACAACTATAATTTATCTGGAGGAAAAAAACAACAAATGACCGGCACTACCAGTTTTAAAGATAAATACCATATAATAGGTGTTTTCAATAATTTTGTATCATATTTTATAGTTGGAGTTATATAGTCATCGTCTATACATATTACAGACGATGTAAGCTTACAGGTGTAAGCTGCATCCACAGTAGTGTGCACCGTTATAAAGTCCTCATAAAACATTAAGTGTTGTAAAAGTCATTATGCCATCAGTCATTTTGTGCATGCAACCCCTCATTTATACGAATCAGAAACATTTGTGCAGTCAAGGATAACCAACTGTGCGTCACACAATATAAATATAATTGTGTTCTATTTACTTGAAGATTTTATTTTAGGTTAAGTAATAAAATAAAGGATTCTGTATGAGTTGGAAACCAAGATTATATGTTATATTTTTTATGTGTACCCCATACCGTATAAATTCAGTATCGAACATACGCATAATTAGGTTAACACAGAGATCACTGGGAAAGCGGATATTTTACAGTTTGCATGGATCTAGTAAAAATTCATAATGAAAAGTTAGAGTTCAAGAACTCTGCGTCTGCCTTTGTTTAAGGAGTCAGGTGAAACACTGCTTCTTGTTGAGATAAAAGATAATGGTTATGCTAGAATGCGCTAGCTTCTGTAGATCTCCATCCCCTATACGTGAAATTCACTTTTTCAATGCTGCTATTTTTAGAGATGAGAAAAAAGTATAGAGGTTCATGGTAATTCAATCAAAAAATGGCAATAACTGAATTTGGTAGTATGCCATGAGGTCTTGAGCCCTTCTAAGGTCCACTCACAGAGAGCTGTAACCCCTGTGTTAAATTAATATGTTGGTTTTTACAGATAATAATGTGTATCAAGTGATATTCTTATGTTGTTAGGTCATAATTTTGTTACATATTGTGACAAATAACAATATATATGATTGGGTAAGAAGCCAACCCAGTGACTTAATTTGTTGCTGTAATATATAAATCTATTATTCCTAATTTTGTTTAATGTGGGACTATTGTACTGGATTCTCTTTCATGCTACAGCTCATTTGTTAGTTAATTGGCATTGGTATATTTTATTTTCTCTCTGCACATGTGCAGGGTGTATGTGTAGAAGTTCTACAGACACTAACATGTGCTGCACCCCCGTTTAGGAAAATTATTGGGACTGCAGTTTTACACAGACTTCTAGGGGTTAAAATATAGTGATTTTTGTGGTGGCCCTCTTGTTTCCATTTACATGTTGTAACGGGTTCCCCAAGAGAGCTGTATTAACTACTTAAATAGTAAGTAGTCAATGACAACTGTTCCCAAATTCTAGACAAGCAAAGTTTGGTGAGTATGTTTTATTTGCATAATTTCATAATTTGAAGTTATAATGGGAAAAACTGATAAAAAGTAGTTTATATTTTTATTTTATAAACCTGTGTGTGTGTGTATATATATATATATATATACATATATATATATATATGGTCAAATCCAACAGATGAGCTACTGTAGCTCAAATTGCTGAAAAGGTAATGCTGGTACTGATACAAAGGGTGTCAGGGTGCCCATGCTGACCCCTGTCCACGGTCCACTGCCGAAAGTGCCTACAATGGGCAGGTGAGAATTAGAACTGGACCATGGAGCAATGGAAGAAGGTGGCCTGGTCTGATGAATCACGTTTTACATCATGTGGATAGTTGTATGAGTGTGCATCGCTTACCTGGAGAACACATGGCACTAGGATGCACTATTGGAAGAAGGCAAGCAGGCAGGGGCAATCTGATGCTTTGGGCAATGCTCTTCTGGGAAACCTTGGGTCATGCAATTCATGTGGATTTTACTTTGACACGTACCACCTACCTAAGCATTTTTGCAGACCATGTACACCATTTCATGGACACGATACCACAGCACACCTTTAGAGGTCTAGAGAAGTCCATGCCTCGACATACATACATATATATTATTATTATTTATTGTTTTATATAGCGCCATCAAATTCCGTAGCACTGTACAATGTGTGGACAGGTCATAACAAGTACAATTTAACATAACAATTTGACTTACAGAGAGGAGGGCCCTGCTCAAATGAGCTCACAAACCAGAATATATGAATGGTTTCAAAAGATCTGTAAAAACGTCGAGCAATGAGCTTTATAATATATTAAATGTTATGATTAATGTATTTGCTAGTGATTCGGACATAATATAACATAATATTGATGAAATGTGCTAAACTACAGGATGCCTGTCATCTTTGGATGGCATACTCTGTCTTTTCAAAAGTGTGATAAAGAAAAAAGAAATCCAATTCCTTAAAAAATATGTTTAAACTGCACAAGCGAATTATTCATGCATAGCTTTTTGTGTAAAATATTGAAAGGAATGTGATTAATACCAGATACAGCTTTCACAAGGACAAGAGAAGAGAACAGAACGAGCGCCAAACTAACCCAATCTACACACCATAATATACACCGTGTGCAGGCAAAACGCGGAAACACAATATAAAACTGATAAAAGTCACCAACCGCTATAACGAAAGATTACGGGGGTTCTGTTATTGCGAAAAAGCAAAGAAGCTAACATTTTATAAACCCATCACATCTTAATTGAAAGTGTTGCTTTTCTTGGATGATACAAATTACACCTATGTATTTTGAACAGTAACACTAATTGAAAAATGTGCAGATGCTTTGGGATCAGAAATCACTCCCACAGTTAATTATATGCTACCGGCTGTTAAATATGTGTTTGTAACGTCTGTGGATAAAGGAAATACATTGAACGAGATAACAGTTTATGCATTAACATAATTTAAAGAGGCTCAATGAAACTGGTAATGAAGCCTTTCCATATTTCATTTTAGCGCACACTTCAGTTATACGTTTCATATTTCCCACCCAACATGACTTCAGTCTCCTTGGTGTTTTACTGATCACAGATACAAATAAAATCTTGAATACAATCAATTTGCCCTATTTGATGCTCCTTGATAACAAGATTTATAATATACATTATTTATATATTAATGCAAGGCTTGACAAACTCCGAGTGCCAGGTCACCATGACGACTAGAAGCCATTTTCCTGGCAGCCAGGGTTTTGCAGGACAAGGGGGTAAAAACTGTCAACTTTCCATTGTGAATTTGCCAGCGCTGCAGAATCTATAAATAAATGTAACATAAATGTAATGTGAATTTGTCACCCTATATTTTTCTGAAGGGGCACAGTGAGGCTCCCAGCTGGGTCACGTAATGCACATCAGGGCATGACAGGTCTCCATGAGGTAGGAGTAGGGGAGGGGAGTAGAGTATGAGTGTATACTGTAGTTTCAGTGTGTATGTGTGTGTATATGTATAGTGCTGGAGTCACTGTAGTGTCAGTAGGAGTCAGTATATCTACTGTATTGTAGTGCCAGATTCAGTGCATATGTGTTAAGAGTATGTATTTTATATAAGTTTAGTGTTAGCAAATGCATGTATGTCATTGGAGAGTCTGTGCATGTGTATAAGAGTGTGGTGTTAGCATGCCTGGTGTTGTTTACATTATGTTACAGTACGGCATTAGCCACTGTCTACAGTTTGTGTGTATGTCAACATGTAGTGTTAGAGTGTGTCTATGGTGGAAGCAAGCGTGTACATGAATGTAGAATATTAGCATGTGTGTGTTACTGTAAGGTGTTAGTATTTGTGAACATAAGATGCTAGACTGTCTGTATTAAGAGTCTGTTTCTGGTATTAGAGTGTGTATGTGTATGTTAGAGTACACTAGTGTATGGCGAGGTTTGATAAATGGCAACTATAAATCACTTTCTGGCAGCCGAGAAGCTGTCCCGCTGCATGGCGGGTGCCACAGGTGCATGCCATTCAGTGGCGGTAGACAGGTCTCCAAAAGGTAAGAGGGAAAGTACGGCATGTATATCTGTGTACTAATCTATAAGATTTTTTTTTTAAATCACTAACATATTTAGCTGCACAACATATAAGAGAGATAAAACAAGTCCAGGTACACATCACAATAAATTAGCGCGAAGACAGTTTAATAAGAAACCTTGAAAAAATTGAATCTTTGTCAGGTATACTAAAACACAATATCTATAGTCTTTATCGTATAAAATACCCCTTGTCATAAAGGGGTTAACTGCGGTACTGCACAAAGTGGTGAAAAAAAGTTGTGATGAGCTTGACAGATGCTGAGATCTGCTAACCCATTACTAATCAACATATTAGCTTGGATGTATTGCTGCTCTGCACTTCCTGCAGGCTTGTCTTGAAGGAGATACTAAGAGTTAAAGAAAGAAATATGGTGTAGAAAGGTGACACACAGGGAATCATATGAGATGACAAATCATAAGGACTTAGTGAAAATGGAGACAATGAAGAGCCGACAGAGGAAAGACTGACAACATAGAGCACATCAAAATAGGTATAAGACAAAGAGTACATTTGGGTATCATATATGGGTCTGATTTACAAAACACATTTTAAGTTCTCACATCACTGGTTGTAAAATTACACATTTTATAGACAGGAAACTGTTATACTAACAACATATCATATTATGGTAATTCCTTACATTAAGCTACATTTGTTATCTTTATCAAAGTGAAAGCAAACTGACCATCCATGAGTCTGTGTAATTACAATATTGGGTAGGAAACCTTATAATGATATGCTCATTCTGCTCTACATCAGTCCAAGTGACTACTCCAGCTGTAGCGCAGCACAATCCAAGCCCCAGCCTATGCACCAGCTGAAGCAACTTGACCTCCCCAGACAAGTGCTAATGTACATACAGATAGTCAACGGGATGAATCACTACCGAAGGGGAAGGGTTATTCTTCTCACTTTCATTACATTCCTTGGGGCAAACTACATGTAAATGAACAGTTAGTATACCTGAGCAGACTATGGTCGACAGACTACATAACTATAATTTATGATGGGCCTCATCGGCGTTGCGTTTTGACGTCTGTTAGTATGTCTCATCACGGACATTTCTCTCTGATAAAAGTTTTTAGGGTTGTCTTATTAATTACCTTTTTTCTGGATTATTCTTGTTTGACATGTTGATCCAAGAAATGACCAAGGGAATTTACTTACCTTTGTGCCTAATGGAATTTAAGTACTGTCTACATAATTGCGGTTTTCTTCTTACTATGTTTTGACAAGTTTGGAAATATTTCAAATTAAGAGAGATTTAGGCCTTTTTATTATAAAGACCTATACAGGAAAGCAAAAATACCTAGCTTCTTTAGAAATCCTTTTATATGGTACCACTATATTTTGAAGTTACGTATAAATGGCAGCCAGTCCCCCCCCCTGTATCAACCTGGAAATAACTTGTGTGGGTTGCTACCATGCACACCTCTGCTCTGATTTTTTCCTGTTTCATCCTATTTATCCCATTTCTAAAATGAGGCAAGAGAGTTAAAAAAAATAAATAGAGCATAAATATTGTGTTCACTACTGCAACCAGTTTATGGTTTCTGTAAATACTCTATACCATACCCAAACCTCATAACAAAACAGAGGAAGTGGTTTCTTTAAGGTGTAGCCCTTCTTCTCCAGGTCTTCAGGTAAGTCTCTTCTTTCTACCTGCAGGAGGGTAGCCTTTGGTCAAGTCCGCTCCCACCCACACTCTTCCTACTCACTGGGATCTGTTATTATTTAGGTTTTGCTAGGCCTGAACTATATACTTTCATAACACATTAACATATCTCCCTGTGTTTTGAACTTAGACCTAGGAACTCTAGATGATTTGGTCTTTAGAGCTAACCCACCTGCCTGCAGAAAGAGGACTTGGCCAATTCATGCCCTATTGTGTCATTCATCCTTTTCAACTGGGCACAAGCCCCATCTTGCTCACCCTCATTACATGATGTAATGAATGGGGAAAAGATAAAAGTATTGTGCCTTTGATCAAGCTCCAAGGTATGCTTTCACTCCATAGAAACAAACGAAAGCAAGACTCATCATGGTTAGAGAGAAGACTGACATTTATAAATTGCCTCATGCAAAATTAGATCATTGATGTTACAAGTCCTATGTAAGCTCATTTTTATGGAAAATAAAACCTATTACTCACAAGCAAGACACGGAACATATTTACATAGAGCACAATGTGGTTTTGTTAAAATATTTACAAGTAGATAATGCATCAAAACCTACAACGTCACATGATGCATTCGTCCACCTGTGTTTGCACTTTGAAGCTAAAACAAAAACTTGTTGGTAACTACACAATACATGCACAGAAACCCTCAAACACTGTTTTTTCTCTGGACACACCAAGAACTGGACACAAGAGAACTTCCACAGTGTGGACATTCTCCTCACTATATAGAGACAGACTGAACATCTACGTGACAGAACACAACCAAGTCTAAGTCACCCATGACTGCTCTTGCCATGGTTTTGCAAATCCAGTAATTTGATATAGATCTGTCTTTGTCATGAGACATTCCTCCTTTCATGTTCACTATATATTCCTTTTTTTATTTTTCTAAACCTTTTTTTGTGGAAATCTAAGATCTTGCACCGTCTTACCAGTAGTACAATTCAATATTGTTATCTCTTATCACACCTTTAATACCTGAACTGCTGAGTGACATATGCCCTCACATTAGAACACCTAGTATCCTAGAACAACCTTATTTTTTTAACCTGTTTTTTTTGGACGTTGAAACATATTATTAAAAAATGCAAAAAATACCACATGCAATTTTTTTCAAGGTACATTAAAGCCATTTAAAAAGAGCCTTGGCGGACCATATAAATTAAACATCAGTGTCAGGAAAGTGCTGTGTTTCTATTTTGCATCTGTTTTGGAGATGTCAGAGACACTTAACTGTCGTTTTAAGGGGTTCTGAAGTTTTATTTGAAGAGCTTATGTTTTAGACTAACAATTCTTGTGCCAATTGTAGGATCTCCACACTACCACTGCTTGATTTGGCGTTGATACCTTTTATTGCACCAACACAACAAGATACATAAGCTTTTGGGACCTCAGAGGTCTCTTCTTTCACTAGACACCAAACAC